>JANHAO010018958.1:0-13393 GCA_026873985.1 Saraca asoca
TTTTTTGCTTTTGCCGCGTTCTTGATTTGGGAAAGCTTCTAGCTGTCTGTACTCCCTCCACCAAAGGAAGTAGAAGAGAAACTAGACAGAATAGAATAGGCTGCTTGAGAAGAAGCTCTAAGCCTTGACGCTCTTGATGGTATTACCGCTGCTAGAAAGCTAACTGAATGCGTACCTGGTCTTGAGTAAATAGAAGCTCTGGGACTAGACGCTGTTGGCAATAACCGCTGCTACAGTTGGAGCTGACGGTACTAGTCTTTTAGTCGTTTCCGGGGCTCTTCTCTTTCTCTTTCTTTAAGAGAGATGCGGTTAATCCACTAGTACGGTACTATCGAAGACCAAGATTATCTTACAATGGCCTAATTTTATTAGAAATAGTGAAAACCCCATGCACAATTTGAGACTCATTTGTAACAGAAGAGAAGTTAGGGTATGCTAATGTTAGGTTCAAAGCAAGACACTTGATTATTATCTTGTTAATGAGTTATTATAGTGAATGATTCACAACTGCTGTAATTATGATCCAAATCCCATGAATTGTTGAAAATAAATGAATGAAAAATACGATTACGTTACTCCATAAAAAATGGAGAATACGACTACATTACTCCATAAAAAATGCTGAGCATATGCAAGAGGTTTATATATTCTGTGAACATGAAAACATTTCTGTATGTTAAGGTTACACACACATGAAGGAAATCACAAAAAGAAAACTGAAGCACAAATCCAACAAACAGGTTCTCATTTCACAGCAAAACCAGAACCACTGTAATTACGATTTTTATTATGGTTATATTGTCATTAGAAAAATATATGTACATGCAAAAATATGTTATGGTTGAAAAACAGGATTACGACTATAAATAAAATCTAGTATAATATCAAAATTGTAGTTGTGAATTACACATTAGAATCAGCAATAATTGAATGACATGCTTGATCACTTTGTCAAAATATATATGAAAACTTCCCCTTTTTTTATGTTAAGAGGTGCCTCTGGTAGCAAAAGCCTTGCTGATGAAGTTGTTTATGCCAATATATATATATATATATAGTCTGAACAACAAATTAACGTAAACTGCATAATTACTAATTCTGATGGAATTTAAACTGACAAACCCTCGATGTTTAATCTATACCATATCAAAAAGATCGAGGATCAGCATATACTATAATAATCAGATCATTCTCTACGATATATATCTTAAGGCTGCTTCTTGTCTTCAATATTAGTGTCGTCTTCTTCAGCAGCAGGGAGTTCATTGAGATCAAACTCAAATTTTGCAGCAGAATCCTCTTTATTATCATCATTTTTCTCCGCATTTGAGGAAGCTTCAGCAGCACTGCTTCCCTCCACTGGTTCGTTCAAATCAAAGCCAAAAACATTAGTAACCAAATTCCCTTCTTCATCCCCAGTCGCTTTAACTTGGCTGCCCTCTTCTTGATCCGCATTGCCACCTGCAACCACAACCATATAATAACCCAACCTCTTTTATTTCATGGTAATTTATCCATACCGTACAACAATATTTAGAATTTTCAAGTAAATATTTCATCAAAAATTGAAAGTCAATCATGGAACACACAGTTCAAAATCAAGTAAACTAGTAATCTTATATAGATACCCTCCAGATGATTAGTGAAAACATGGAATGTGCCTTAAAGCAAAGCGGGGTGGGTGGGTTCGAAGATCATCGTATATACTATAGCTAGGACATACATAATTCCATAATTTTTTATAATTTTTGCGAAACTTACTATATTTTTTTACAATTTTTTCAAAGAAATTTTAACTTTTATATAAAGTTGAAAATTTTTGTTTATAGAGTTACCATTTTCTATAAGCTTTGTGTACATGAACAATACCATTTTTGTATAAGCCTTATGTATATGAACAAATATATATATATATATATATATATATATATTACGTTTTGTATAAGCTGTGTGTATATGAACATATATATATATACACATATATATATATAGACACACACCATACTGCAACTCACTTTAAATTGTAGTTTAAAATTTTAAAAATTATATATATTTTATAAAATTTTGATATTTAATACTCTCAAATGACTAATGACTGCACCATTACGTATACCATCCATATTGATTCATCAATCACACCCACACCCACATCCACACCCACATACACAGAAAATTGTCTAAAAGTTGATTAATACAAAACTTTAAAAATTATATATACTTTACAAAATTTTGATATTTGATACTCAAATGAAAAAATAATGTCTCCACCCTTACATAAACCTATGACTCGCCCTTTATATCCACCAACAACACACATGTACACACAAAATTGCCCAAATGTTGATTAGCAAAATCATGGAATGTACGTAACAAATGCATGCATGGACTTAAGATCTTAGTCTCTCTCTCTCACAAGCGTTTTCTCTTTTACCTTGCGGTGGTTGTCTTGGCGGAGAAACTGGCGGCGGGAATAAACCGGTGTAAGAGCGGCCAGAATGTACTCGCAAATGGCCAAACACAGACTTCCAACTTACAAATTCTCTGCCGCACTCTGGACAGATTGGATTCCCACTTGGAGGATCTTTCAACTCAGACCCCTTCCTCTTTTGCTTACCCTTGTTTCTGCTTGATCTACCCTCTTCACCCTCCCCCGGTTTTTCCATTGCCTTTTCCACCAAACCCCCCACCATCGGCGCCGCCGCCGCCGCCACTGTCACCGCAGATGACCCACCTTCACCAGCAGAACCACCACCACTGGTGAGTTCCATCACTTTCCAAGATATTTGTATACTTTCACCGATAAAACCTCCTCCTCCTGCTCCTCCTCCTCCTCCTCCTCCACTGGCCGCTTCGGAGGCGGCAGGACTGGCATTCCGGGACCGGGGGGTGGCCGGAACGGTTTCGGTCGGGGAAGTGGTTGTGGGCTGAGGAGGGGAAGACCGCGGAGTGTCTTCCTTCTGGGGGGTGGTGGAGTTCTTTGACGGGTTTTGCATGGCTGAAACCTGTAATCAAACAGCCGCAACAAATTTTATATGATATCGAGGAAATGGGTCTGAGGATTTCAATTGAAGACGTGATTGTCTATTTATAATGGCGGAAGCAATGTTTTGTCAAAAACGGTCACATTTTAGTGAGACTGTGTGTTGGTTTACCGTATGTACGTAGCGATTTGTTAAGAGTCGCAATGTTTCAAAATCTTCTTTCCTTTTTCTGGACGTAGACGGATATTTTACAGCATTACGTTGTGAGTAGCTCTCGCGGCGATTTGGGTACTTCAGGATTTGGGCTGAAAGCCCATTTATGTGTGGTTTTTTTTGCCGAACTGGTATTTGCCCAGTGGCCCCATTTAAAAATATCGATAGTTGACAAAATAAGTACGAAACGTTGATGACTTGGCTTCATTGATTTAAAATCAGAAAAGTTGTATTTTCATCTCCCGGATAATTTTATGACAAGTTCAAGTTAATAGAAATTTGAGTGTAGCTTATTTATTTCGAGATTTGATAATTAGTGATCTAATGATAAAAATACTCAATCTTCTAATAACTTCAAATTTTCATTAGAATTATTAATTTCATAATATAATGTGTAAAAAAATTAAGTTGAAGAATGTGATTAATGTTTTATTTTCTTTAACATGTGTCATACTATGGATAATTTGATACTATTAGATAATATATGCGTAAAAAATTTCCTCTATATATTTGTTTCATTATTTATGAAATATAATATGTGCATCCAATTAATACCCATAAGATAGAGGATATATTATTATTACAAAATAATTATGAGTTCATTGTGCCGACCTAAAAATACAGTCAATATCACAATATATTAACTTTGGTAAGAAAGAAAAAATCTGTAAAATTCATTTGATTTATGGCAAAGTTCATGCATGTCTTTTTCAACCTGTTTTCCGGAGTGCTCTGCAGTTTGCACAATGCGAAATCAATGGAGCAACTCAAGTGGTAAGTGAACGCATTAAAGAAAATTTGATTCAAAGTATGTTTGAGCTTATTTCAAAATAAAATACAAATATATATATATTAAATTAAGGACAAGGTTGAATTAAATAAAAGTAGAAAAATGAAATAAAATTATATCTAGCTTCCAATAAATTTACACAATTTAATCTCTATAAATATAAATAAATAAAATTATTTCCATGAAAAATATTTTCCCTCAAAATAATATATGCACTAAAATTGTGCAAAATTTCCCACTCGTGGGAGCTGACAAGTCAATGTATTTGTATTCTTTAATTATTTTTCAACCTCGATAGTGTGCTTCACGCAATCTAAATGATTTTAAGTTACTACACAAGTATCAAAGGCATATGAAAAATGGATCAAGTATTTAAAAAATATCATTGATATAAATTAAAATTGAAAATGATAAGAATTCTCTTAACGACCAGGCTCCCTTAAATATTAGATGAAGAACCATACAATTGCGTTACATTTAAATTAAATTGATGACATTAAACACAACTCAAGTGAAAGTAGATGTATAATTGGAAAAAGATTATATTTATTAAATGTGATATCCATTAAAAAAATAAAGACGTACCTGGATCATGTTTTCTACATCCACGTGCTTGTGAGTAGATGTACGTGAGAAAATAAGAATAAAGATGTGAAAATCTGCCATGTTGAATGCACGATTAATTGTGCTTAAAGAAGTATACTTAGAAATCATTTGATTAGTAAAAAATTTCACAAGAATTAATAGAAAATGTTTGAATTATTTAATTAGCTAATAACTCAAAAATAAGACAAGTTGTATTTCCTAATAATTTATATTTCCGCATAGCATGGGAAGTTATTTACTCAACCCCAAGATAAATTTTACTTCATATACTTTTAATAAAGTAAAATATAAAATTATCTTTATAAAATTTAAATAATAACAAAAATACCTTTTTAAAAATTTACATACTATCTTGATAAAAAAATATAACTTTAAGATATAATATTTTAATAATTTTGATAATACTTTCTGAAAATATATAGTTAAACCAAATATCACATAAAAACTTATTTTCTAATAAGTCTTATTTTATTAATGCCAACCAAATAATTTTTAATACTTCTTGAAAAATTTACACAAAATTTAACTTCTTACAAAAACTTACTTCAACTTCTTACAAAAACTTACTTCCATAAATCTCGACTCCCTGGGGATAACTTTTGAAAGGGATAAAGATCTAGCGCTCATAAATGGGGTTGCAAATTGCAATTGTAGGCTAACCGCAGTAAATGGCACGTGGAAATTGGGTGGAGAATAGGAGAAAGATACCTAAGGCAATGTATCCAAGATCGTCCTTGTAAATAACTTCTTCCAACATTAAGAAAGGCAGTAATTGAACAAGAT
Organism: Saraca asoca; assembly: GCA_026873985.1. NCBI lineage: Eukaryota > Viridiplantae > Streptophyta > Magnoliopsida > Fabales > Fabaceae > Saraca > Saraca asoca. Next base: position 5,374 of record JANHAO010018958.1, read on the forward strand.
TAACTTAAAATGACCTAATTTAATTCGAAAAGGTAAGATTATTTCATAATGATCTCATTTTGTATGAAAAATTTAGCCCCACGCAAAATTTGACTTACTTTTCCCATTGTAAGTCAGTCTTGTTTAAATGGCATCAACCTTAGGAAAATCACCCAGAATTGACGCAAGAAAGAGAAACTTCTATAATTAAAATTTGACAAACAATTCAAGGACAGGTCTTAATAGTATGTACACCAAGTAAATAGGGCATCAAAAGGAGGAGAGGGGGAGAGATGACAGACCAATGTTATAACCTACATAAACATCTCAGCTCTGACCATTATAATTTGGACAGATTTCTGATTTATTTATACCCAACAAGGCGCCTGAACACAATTGAGTTCAAAGTGACCCATCTCAGCAGTCCAATGAATGGACCTTAACAAAGGGAAATCATGCAGAATACGACCTGCTACTGACCAGAGTTCCCCAAAAGCCGTTCAACCGCTGCGTGAACATTCCCTGAAGTGGCAATGAGAGCCCGTATGTTTTCTTGCGTGTCAAAGAAGCCCATCTCTTGAAGTTGGGATAGCTGGGTGGCATACAATTGCTCTGGTGGCTCTGAGAAGACAATAAAGTCGGTAAAGAGCATTATAAAATTTATTCGGAAAGATTCGATACAATAGTACTAACCATTTGATCTATTGGGAACAGCTAGGCTACCAGCTCCAAGCCCACCAAACATGTTCATCAACATCTCCAAGTTATTTATTGAACCTACCAATAAAAACATTCAAAATAATTATACTTATGCCTTCAGCTTCCATTAACAGAACAGAAACTAAAAGAGGGCGTGCCATTGTGTTGTAAGATGTCCAACTGATTTGATATAACAGTAAACCCATACTCAAAGTATGGATTGATCTTAAAAGATGGTTTGCTAATGCAAAACCATAAAACTTTCATAATACACCAAAACAAAAGATAGTTGCTATGGATAGAAATCAGAAGACTCTAGAGTGTCTGTCGTACCAGTGCCCCCACCAGTTTGACCCGAATCCCTGCAAGAGTGCACCATGTTAATTGATAATCAAGCCAGTAACCAGTAGCATTCAAGATCAAAAATTAAAGCAGGACATGATGACATTATATCAAACACATCAAAGCAATTACCACTAAACTAGTCGAGCATTGAGGTCAATCATCCAAAGTTCCAAACCATAAACTAAGCACTATTAAGTCTGAAGCAAAAAATTTACATTGCAAAGGTGACCTGTGTAGTCTTCTTGATTGAGATGAAAACAAGCCATATTTTCAATTTGCTTAGAGTAAAACTAGCATAACTTCAAGCATTTAGAATTAGAATCACCAGCCATTAACAATTGGATGGAGTAAAGACACCTGTAATAGTTGGAATATACAAGAATTTCATTATAATTTTTTTCTTGACTTCCTTAAATGATTTAATTTTTGGATATAAATGACTTTCCTTATGATAGGCAAATTTAAATTTCCCCAATTTAAAGGATAGACTAAATCCAAAAATCTTCATTTTAGAGCATACCTAATAATTATGAGCAGCAAAAAAAGTTAAGCAATGATGACAAGTAGCATTCTTAAAACAGCAGAAGGAAAATAGGTGGTGCACAGCAGCACAAGCAACAAGTTATGAAATATGATATTTATAAATTGTGTTTAGGCCTAGATGTTCAGTTATAATGGTTATTAAAGCCAAGCAAATAGCTACATTATCCATCAACAGGGTAGAAACATTGGTGAATTACAGTAGAAGCTGTCAAGAAACACTTCATGCGAGATTGATGTCAGGATTGTGTTGTTACTTACTGCGTTGGTTGTTGCCGACCAAGCTGAGACAAAAGAGTTTGCTGCAAAGACAATAGTTGCTGCCCATGTGAAATAGAAAGAGTTGTGAGAATATTAATAGGACACATGAAAGTTAAATGCCAAATTCCTAAAGCAAACAATACAGCATCTTTAACAAATTAGATCAGATTTGACAGAAGCCTAATTTTGTGTGCATGTGTGTGCGTAAATGGAAATCAAACATTTTTATCATAAGATAATTTCCGGTCTTTTTCTTCCTCATTTTTCACCAGTTTTTTTTTTTTTTTGTTTCATGATTGGCATTCAATAAACTATTTCATGTGTCATAAGGAACCACAGTCCTGTAAAATAAAGAAATCTACACCTATCTACCTGCATTGTCTCAGGTGAAGAAAATAGGCGAAGAAATTCTGGGTTTTGCATCACTTCTCTAATATGAGAATTTAAATCAGGTATACCACGCTGCTCAGGATTCACACCAAGGATCTGGTAGAAAATTGCTTGTTAGAGACATCGCATGCAAGAGAAAGCAGTTCAATAAATGCACAGTTTGTGGTATGTAACCTGATTCATTGCCTGTGGGTTGGAAAGAATACTTTGCATCATTTGTGAAATAGCTGGATTTTGCATTAATTGGGTCAATGCTGTAGCATCAGGCATACCACCCATGCCGCCCAGCATGCTTTCAAGATTTGGAAGGCCAAGTCCTCCCAGGCCAGTGGGTGCCTGCTGCCTAGCATCCCCACCAACTGGTGACCTGGCAGTGTTATTTTGAGCACCTCCAGTTGCTATATTTATCATCAATTAACACAACATTAGTCACACGCAAATAAAGAAAGAGGGATGTTCAGAAGTTTGAGAAAAAACCTAAACTTACTTCCAGTGGAACTCCAAGGATTAGGAAGTGGATTAGTATTTGGGGATGGAGAACCTGCAGTTGCTTCAGAACTAGTAGTTGACGGATTAGTTGATTGGCCTCTGGCTTGGCCACCCTGTGTTCCCAAAAGTGCTGCAAACGGGTTTGCGCTATCATTTCCTGTGTTCCCAGCCATAGTTGTGGCATTTAAGAAAGGTTCTTGAACATTCTCATACATGCGCCTCAGCATGTTGAATCCCTCAGGAGATGATTCAATGTTGCTCATAGCTCTGTCTGTATTTCTCATCATCTCCCGCATTATCTCAGGGTTTCTTGTAGCTTCAATTGTCTGGCGGAGAGTGCTGGGGTCGTTCAATATGTGCGCTAGCTCAGGATTTCGATCCATGAGCTCACGCATCTGTGGATTACTCATTAAAAAATTCCGCATTATCTCAGGATTGTTCATTATATTCTGGATAGCAGGAGAGTTCATTAGTTCTCTCACTAAATTGGGGTTCTGAATAAATGGCTGCTGCATTTGATCAAGATCTTGAAGCCCTGCCCCAAACAAGCTATTCATGCCACTGCCCCCAAGTCCAGGAAATAATGAACCTCCAAAACCATATCCTCCTAAACCCCCAGCTTCGTTAGAGCCAACACCTCTTGCATTATTTGTTGTGGTATTTGCACTCGTAGTATTGGTCTCACCAGTTGTATTGCCTGATGCAGCTGGAGAAAAACCACGAACCAAATGCACAGTGTGATCTGCCTCCAAACCTATCAAACATGAATGAAAAATTCAACCCTGCTTACTCATCCATTGAAAACACTCTAAAGAGCCAGTGTATGAAATAAGTAATTAAACAGCATATGATTAGGAAACATCCCCTTCATCATCTCTAAATTACCATGCAGTTATCAAATATTTAAGGCCCATTACCTCAATATGAAATAAACACAAATTATAAAGCTTGCAAACAAACAACTAGAATCGCGCAATAACTATTTCATAAAATAGATAGTTCCAAATATCATATTAATTCAGAATTCACCAGCAACGATAGAATTGATCCTCTTTTTTTGGGAAACGAAACATAGACTCAACAGAAAGCAAATCAAATCAAATTCAAGGGGATGCCAACAGCATACCGTAGCTTTGCAGGGTTTGGTCATCCTTTAAGATCCGACCCTTATAAATCAACCGCTGCTGATCGGCTGGGATATCGCAGCTGTGAGCGACAGCTTCCTTGAAAGCACCGACGGTAGATTCAAGGCTAATCTTAACCACAAACTTGGAACCATTGGAACATCGAATGTTGATGTTGACTCCATCAACCGACTTGGACACGGTGGTGTCATCGTGAACAGCACTATCTCCTCCCATGGTCTGCCGTTAAAAACACGGGAGGCTTATCAAGCCACACACTCTTAATTCGATTTTGCAGAGAACAACAACAGCGACAAGCACGAAATGAACAAGATCGAATCAAAAGGAAATGGAAACCCTAACCCTAAAACGATCGACGTTGAAATCCTGAATGGATAGAGTATGAAGCTGCGGATTTTGGAGAGAGTAGTGAATGGGAAGGTAAACAATATTTAATTTTAATATATAAATAAGTGTAAAGTTCACAAATCAAAAAGGGGAAAATAAAAATGTCCACAGCTACTTAACCCACCGAAGTCGGGAAAGAATGGGCGTTGTATTTTAGAGGACATTAATACCCACGCGTTAAGAATGCGCGTGTGTTGCTCTCTGATCCTTTGCGCAAGGGACTAACGACGATTGGAGGAAGACGTCTCAGTGCGCTCTACTGTTGGAGACAAGGAGCTTCACGGCCTTATAGCACGCGTGAGATTCATAACGACAGGTTACACTAAAATAAATTAATACAAAATAGGTGGAAAATAATTGAGCTTTTTTATTTAACCGATTGAGTTTTTTTGGTTTTTTCTTCGTTGAAAAATAGTGGCATGCTTGTATGACTATTGGCTACTACTGCGTTGTTTTAGTAAAATATACAAAAATCCATTTCATTATTCGCAATGATCATACCATAACCTTTTAAACAACGAAAATACATAGATAACCTTTTAAATTTCATAAATTATACATCTACCTTTTTAGTCATTAAACCTAATAAAATAAAGTATTTCTCGTTATGTCAGTGATTAATATTACAAATATATTTTTATCATTTAAGTTTATCGTTTTTTTAATTTTACAAACTTAGAGCAAAGCATTTTCACTTGAAAAATTACCATTTGTCATGAAAGTTAAAAATGCTTGTCAAAATCAAATTTTCCATTACAATCAATTTCTTAAATAATAAATATATATTTTGTAGTTTTAATGAACCATAATTAGCACATTGGTTGTTTTATTAAATTTAATGAACAAAAAGTTAATACAAAAAACTAATATACATAATTTATAAAATTTAAATAGGTTATCTGTACATTTTTATAATTAAAGGGGATATATGCACATTATGCATAATTAAAGGAAATTTTAAGTAATTTATCCTTATTTTTATAATAAAATCACACATAACCAATGGGTACGAATAATTTTTGCTCACTGGGGGCAAAGTTATGGAGATTATGACCTTGGGTATGGGAGATTTTACGAGAATTTGAGTGGAAACGGAACAGAAATTTAGAATTTGAGTGGAAATGGAACAGAAATTTAAATTATACTGTCTAGCTTTATTCATAATATATAACTATTATTATTATATATTAGTCTCTATTATTATTATTATTATTATTATTATTGATATTTTTTTATCTTCGTAAATGGGCTGGCAAAAGTCCAACAAGCAAGTCCAGATGGAGAAAGATCAGCTCGCTCAAAGGTCGAAATCACTGATTGCCAATCGCAAGTTCGGAGCAAAGGACACGAGATGAGTCCTAGACAGTAACCTCGACTTGCCAAGGACAAGCCCCAAATCGCATAGCTAATGCGTTGTCCTGCGCAAGCTTAGGTCGCCAAATACGAGCTCGCGATCTCCTATCAAAGGTTAGCAAAAGCCTCAAGACAGAAGTTCCAGCTTGCAGAACGTATCATCTCGCCCATCTAAAGGCCTTGTTGAGATTGAATGCAAGGCAAGCATCCACTTAGATGGCCTGCAAAGCCAACCTACAAAAAGCAGTCAGAGGGGCCCACTCATAGAAAGCAATTTACAGAAGTCGATTTGTAGGAATCTAAACTGTCATTTACATTTATTGATTGATGTAACAAATTCATAACTCGTGTAATTATACTTGTAACCTCTCAGCCTCTATAAATAGAAGAGGGGAGATTATTGTAAGGAAGGCTAAAGAACAGATACTAAAACTCTATAGAAATTTCATTAAATAAATAAAACAATACCGTGGACATAGGAATCAATACTGCATGATTTTAACCGAACCACGTTAAAAAACTCTTAGTTCTTGTTGTTCTTCCTCTGATAATCTCTCAAGTTTCTTCTTCTTATAATCAGTTTGTAGCTTGAGGATTATCGAATTGTTCAGTTGACTAGAGTTTGGGCTGACAAATTTCACCGTCAACATTGTGGCACTAAAAAGAGGGTCTCTCGTCTGCATTCTGATTAAACTCCTGATTCAACAACGATGGTGAGAGGAAGAATCATCAAAAGTTTAGACATTCTGGTAGACCAGCCGGATGGCCTTGCACAATGGCAAGGTCCAGGTCTTTCGGTGGGAGGAGCCTCTACTGTCCCCTCTATAGTTGTTGTCGCTAGTTTGCCTAGCCATCTCTAGCCTACTATAGATGCTTATGAGATTGACGGTATGCAAGCATGGCATTAGCGTCAGGAGAAACTAGAAAATATGATAGGAGAATTAATTAAAGCAGTTACAATGCTAGTGCGAGCATAAGCTCAGCATGTGCGAAGGCAAGCCGAAGTTGTTACACCCGGAAACGTCCACTAGCAGCAAGAAGCTAGGTGTTCGAGCAGAGCCAATCAAGGACATTCCTCAGGTTGCAGCTCACAAGAGTATACTTTAGGCCATGGCTCGCGTGACTAGGAAGATAAGAGGAGCCAACGGGCTTCCATTCAGCGATCTGGGACATTGTGTCTACTGGTAGAAGAGTTGTTTCAGAGGGTGAAGCAATTAGAGGAACACCTTCAAGCTTGGGACAACCGATGATGCTCCGAGGAACAGTCTCCCTTCTCAAAAGAAATTGAGACGGAACCTATCCCACACAAGCTCAAAATTCCCACTGTCCCACTGTACAATGGGGATAGCGATCTGTGCAACCATCTGGACATATTCAACATCTAAATGAATCTTCAAATAAGTAATCTCCTGATTAAATGCTATGTCTTCCCAACCACACTAGGGGATATACCTCAAACATGGTTCAGAAACCTCCCAGCTCGCACCATTGGCAACTGGGAAGAATGCCAAGAAAAATTTCTCAATCAGGACAAAGCACTGAAAAGGTAGCTTGCTCCCCCTACCACCTCGCAATAATCTTTCAGCGAAGGAATAAGTCATTGAAAGATTATATCTCTTGACTTAGGCACGAGGTGGACAACATGGAGACCTCGTCCGATAAGAGCATCCTAACGATGATCTCAGCAGGACTTCGTAAGGAGAAAAAGTTATATAAAAGTATATATAAATCCCCAGTTACAGATCTGGGTAAATTTTATGAATGAGCTACCAAGCAAATCAGATGGGAGGAAACCTTTGGCCGAAACAACCCCAATCAAAAGAGTGAGGTAGAGGGCTCCAATCAAAGCAAGAAGAGGAATAACTCTGGTAATGGCAAAAATAGCAATAGGAACAACTCTGATAGCCAACCTGAAAAGAAAGTCAGAAATGAGTGCCCCCAACATCAAGGCCACCATAACCACTATAGTATCCTATCTGATACTCAGGATAGGATATACATAACAGAAAGGGACAAAGAGGACTTCAGAAGTCTCGACCTTTGAAAGTTTCCCTATAGGCGAAGGAATAAAGATGAATTTTATGCCTCTCACAGTGAGGTCGGGCACGATATCTCAAATTGTCGGGAACTCAAGGATGCCATTAAGGACCTGATTAAGAGATGCCGCTTAAGAGAGTACGTAGTGCGACCTGCGGGGCAACGACCCCAACAAAGGGATCCCGACTAGGGACAAGCCTCTGCAATGAGGACCATTTTGTAATGATATTTAGAAGTTAGTGTAAGAGGGAGCTTGAATCTAGAGAGAGAAAATTCAAAAATTTCTTCAACAAAAACTCAAATTCAAGCCCATCCCAAGATCTAATTGGGTGAGGTTCATTCTAGAAGATACAAGGAAGTAAAACTAACCTTGTTTGAGGCTCAAATCGCAGCGG
>JANHAO010018959.1:0-13401 GCA_026873985.1 Saraca asoca
TGCAACATTAAAGTTCAACATCAATCCCAACTAAAAACAAATTTAGCTCATGTTCATCTCAGCAATTACTCTTAAAAATAGGGCACACATTGTTCAAAAAAATAGAAAAATAATTGAATGCAAGTTAGAAAAAAAAAGAAGAGGAATCAATTCTCAATTCCAGTGCCTTCTTCCTCTTCCTCCACTGTTGTCCAGATTTTTTTTCTGGTTTTGGGTCTGCTGTCCTTTGTTTTCTTTACTCCTCTAGGGTTTTTAGCTCCCAAATGTGGTAAAGAATGAATCTCTGAATGTCCCACGTGAGTCTGCCATTGCCTTTTTGTTCTTTCTTCTTTTAGTTTGCTAATGTTGCCCTCACGCCACTTCAGCATAAAAAATGATAGCCATTTAGCTTACTCTAGCAAAATGAAGTCACGTGCACACCTCTACTGGCTCTTTTAGTTGTTGCATGACCCCTAGACAAGTGCGGCCTCCTTATGATTATAACAACTCATCGTCACACCCACATGCAAAACCAAGTCTGGAATGGCACTACCGATATGAGCTCGTTGGGTCGTCAATGCAAGGCTTGAGTGTGCGGACCAAGTTGCTACCTAACTATAAGCTTGTCACACCATAAACCGTTATATGGATCAGGCTTCATGGTTGAGAGCTCATTGAAGTGTGAGCTTTCGAAGTGTGACTGGGGTGGTTGCGAGCTTGGCGTCAAAGTGTGCTGCAGCTGTATGTGAGATTGTCACCTTATGAACTACTGCATGACTGAGCTCAAGCTCATCACATGACCTCCTCTTTCAAGCCATAGTTAAACCTTAAACATCAACAAACAATATCAATTCAACTCAATTTCTTCATTAACAAATCTAAAATTTTCATAGACAAAACAACAACACTACGTTAAACAAAATAACAAAAATAACTAATAACATAGATTGACTTATAAAAATTACTCTCAAACTTTAACAATTTAAGTCTAGAAATTATCAAGATAACTCTATTTCCATAGAGTTATCAGTAATTGACCTTTAAAAAATAACTAACTTTTAATCTGTGCTTCAATTCAGAGTAATTACCAACTAATGAATTAATTTGTGAATCAATTTGTTTATGAATATCATAAAGAATTTTATGATAGAATTGATGCATGAATCAATTTACAGTATTTTGTAAATAGGAATGGATCAATTACCTAATCAAATCAAACTTTCTATAAATCAATTACCTAATTGATTCAGAAAAATTCCTAAGCTTCGGTAATAAATATTTTTCAAAACTTTTCTTCATCAATTGATTGCTGAATTGATTCAAGTATAGTTTCACAAGATCTTCAATATGAATTGATTCACATAATGAAAAATAGTTTTTATAAAACTTGTACTTGTGGAAGATCATTTGAAAACTTAGTTTGAAAAACATTTAATTTTTGCTCACTTCAAGTGATTTATTTCTACCTCAGTTTAGCTATTTTTAGAAACTTAATTTGGATCAAATTTCATTAGAATATACTTAGAAAAAATCCTAGAAAAATTAATAAAAATACTAAGAGTAATGTTGGATCTCTTGTCTCTTGAATGTCACTTGATTAACCTTCAATTTGCAAACTGGACAAATACTAAAAGCATATAGTTAGATCATGACATCAATTAAATTTTTTTTTCAGCATCAAAACTAAAGAAGACATGATAACAGGGCTAACAAAAAGAAGCTGTAATTGCAAGAATTATAGGAGATTTGACTAGATTCTTATAAGAATTCATGCATCTACAAAGAAAAGACCAAGGCATTTCATGAGAGAAGGATTGCTAGGAAACGATTCCCAGATGAGCAAAAAGTTTTTCTCTACAATTCAAGACTCAAATTGAGGCCCAGTAAGTTAAGCTCCCATTGGATTGGACCCTTGTTGTTACTAATATGCTTCCTTATGGTGTAATTGATATTAAAAGTATGGAAGCTAAGAAAGTGTTCAAGGTCAGTGGGCATAGGCTCAAACCATTCTTTGAAAGCTTCCAAGAGAATGAAGGAGAGGAAGTGGAGCTAGGAGAGCCGGTTTATGTTGATGGTTGAGAAAAGAACCAATGGATCGTCGAGCTAATGACGTTAAGCAAGCATGCTTTTTGGGAGGCAACCTATGGGTTTATTCTCTTGTCCTACCTCTTTTATTTTATATATCCATTATTTGTTAATGATTTTGTGTTTCCATTGAAGACAATGTAAAAATTTAAGTGTGGAAGAGAGATTTTAGGATTGTTTGAGTTTGCATTTTGCTTTGTTGTTTCTTTGATTGTGTGAAAAAAAAAAAAAGAATTCTATTTATGTTCTTTTTGGTGTTTTTAATTGATGATGACTTTGTTTAGACCTTGAGTAGGTTGCAATTGATTTTGATAGCTTCATAACATGATTGAATATATTGTACTGATCCGTGATTCTTGAATTATATTAGCATTATGATAGAATTTAATATATTTGTGGATTGATTTTGGTAGATATAAATTGTGAGACTGAGTCATTATTGATCATTTTCATTAGGTTCTTCTTCTTCCATGAAATTATTGTTCTAGAACTTGTTTTGATTCTTTTTGAGATTACATTAGCATATGTATGCATAGATATGATTAAGGTATTATTTGATTGAGTCACTTTTGCCCTTTTAACCTCCCTTGAAATGCACCATTATTAAGCCCCTTCAAGGCTTATTCATTTTTTTTCTTGTCATGCAGTCTATTAGAAAGCCAAGCCTTGAATGTCTTTACCATTTCTTAATCTAAGAGATTAGTAGGGCATTTAATTCATTAGTGGAATGGGTTCTCAAACAAGTGTAGGGTATTTTTGGTGAAAAGGCAATTGTAAGTTTGAAGCCAAGAAGTAAATAGAAAAAAAAAAAGATCTCAATGCAAGTCATGAACAAGAAAATGAGAGAAAAAAGAAAAGAAAAAGCAAAAGGATGAGAAAAAAAATGAGTCTACAAAAAAATGGAAAAAAAGAGCTTAAAATAAAATAAAGTAAGAACAAATATAAAAGGAAGCTCAAAAGTCAAGAAAAAGAAAGAGAGAAAGAGAAATAAAAAATGTGAACATTGTGATGTAGATTCCAATTTTAAATTGCTCATTTGCTTGTTTGGATCTATGCCATAATGCTCTATTAATCTCATCGATTTTGCATTTCCATATCCATATCATTCCTTTCCAACCCTTTTCCCTTGGCCACATTACAACCTTATGAAGTCCTTTTGATTTGTGCCATGCATGTGATTTGATTAATGGAGATTTTATAATAAACTAGCTTATGGTAGTGTCTTTTCATGGATTGAAATTGAGTGAAACACTTTCCTATTAGAAATACAAAGAAAGTTGCATAGAGAGCTTACCTTGTGATGTTTACCAAAGTGAACTACCTACCTTTTGAATGAAATTGTTTTGCTAGATGAATTCGAGTTTTGAGTGATCAAGAATGTGCTTTATGAGATGTTATGTCCCATGAAATTTTGGTTTTTTCCTTGTTTTTGGTTTTGCATTCTCATTATTGTTGAAAAAAATTAGGAGTTTGAATCTTTGTTTTAAGTCTAGTATAGTTTTGTCTTGGGGTCTGTCCTAATAACATACAAGAGTTAAGTGTGGAGAAATTTGATGAACATAATTTATATCTCATTATACTTGCTCTTTTGTCATGTGTATGTGCTTAATTGGACATTTGGGATTGGTTTTGTGGTTTGCTAGATTTTTGTGCTTAATTGAATTTATTTACTAAATTTACACTATTTCAAACTATTTTAGGTTTTTAGGCATATCTAGATTTCTAGACCTCAGTTTTTGGTGATTCTTATGTCTTTGGAAAGTTAAGAGAAAGAGCAAAAAATGTTATGAAGATCCCAAAGCCCAATTTAGAGATTTTTTATGTTATTGAGTCTGGAGTAGAGTGCAGTGCAATGATTCAAATCCTATCCCAGTGTTTTCATCATGAATGGAGCTCCAAAAATCATTTTAGTGCAAACTCAAGCACATAGAATAGTTAAGATCCACCTAAACATGATTCATGAAGGGCTTGAGGGAAAAATACCCTATCTTGATTTAATTACATGGCTATGGACTTAATTGATTAAATCTATTATTGGTTGGGCTGCTCAGATGGTGATTAGCTCATAACTTGAGCAAAAGACCAAATTTTAATTCAAGGTCATGGCAATTGGAAAGCTAAGTGATAGACCAACATTTTATTAGTTAAACTTTGGAAAGATTAAAACTAAGGCTATGAGTGCCAAGCAAGTGTAAACTTATAGTTGTTACTAAGATAATTAATTTAACTAATTTGCATCAATATTTCTTGGCAGTTAGTGATCAGTGAGTATGTTAATTATGGACATGAAATTAAGGAAATAGGAAAACTGGCTTATGACAAAATGACTCAAAAGGGGAAAATTTTCTTATTTTCCCATTTTTGCCCTCCCAAGGTTAGTTCTCTCTCTTCCTTTTATGCCTTTCTAGTTGCTTCATACAGCCATTGGCTTCTTCCTTAAGTTCACACACTCTTTCTCTAAATGCTCTCCTTCTCTCTTTAGGTAATCCATCATCCTTTCATGTGAATTTCTTATATTTTTTTAGCTGATTTCTCTTTTCTTCCTCTTCAATTTGACATCAAACACTTGTTGATTCAATGAGTAAAAGTTGAGTTATGAATTTTTTAAATCTGCTATTGCTATTCACTTCACCATTCAACTCATGAATCAATCTAATTTTGATGATGTTTTAAAGCTGAATCTATTAGATATAGCTTGTTTCTATTAAATGGAATCATAATCTAATCATATATGTTTAGTTGAAGAGGAAAAATCCTTGGAAAATCTAAAAGTGAATAAGATATTCTTTTGTGTTCTTGAAGAATATTGAAGATCTTGATAAGATCTATTTAATTTGTTTGTTTTTAGTTGCTAAGGTGAGTAATTTTACCTTTCCTATGAATTATGATATGCTCTTACTTGTGATTTGTTAATTAGTTGATGCAAATAGATAAGATAAGCTTTTGGTGATGTGTTATTAAATTTGAGGTCGAATGGATCTGTTGAGATGTTGTTCGGTTTGCTATGGAAATAGCTAAGTTATAAGCTTATTTAAACATTCAAAACATGTTGAAATTGAGACTCTCAATAGAAGGTTGAATATAAGGTTGCTTCCCCTATTTTTCTACTATTTTTATGCAAAATTTGCTTATGCGAGTCGAATTGCAGCTCTTTGAACTAATCCCATGATCATGCTTGCAAAAATCCAATGCTTTTGCTCTTATCGTTTGACTCAAATTTTGAACTAAATATGTACAAATTGAATTGTTATTTCCTTCTTTATTTTTCAATTCTGATCTAGACTTTTTGAAAGTTTTAAATTTTGGCAAGTAGACTCGCATTTTCAACTAAATTTCCTTGATTCTACTCGAATTTCTTCAGTGATTCTAATCATGATTATGCTCAAACTTCAAACCCAACTCTACTCACGATTCTAATTGCACCTTCTGAATTTTTCCACTTTCTTCAATTCAAACTTCTTTCTATTTAAAAACTATTTTATTTCCTTGGATCACAACTTTCATGAAATGCAATTAAGTTGAATAAAGTAGATCAAAAGTCCTGAATAAGTAATTTCTAAGTTAATTCTAATTAACCTAGTAACTGTTTATGAACAAATGCTATGGAAGCAATGTGGAGAGTTATAAAGATAGTGTGACAACGAATATGTGGTTGAGATAGTAATGAAATGATGCTCTATACATGGATAATAGGAAGATGATCATCATACTTGTTATAATAATAGGACCCATATAATTATCAATAAGGTCTATGTTTGAATATTCATTAAGAAATGGCATGTGATATATAATGGCAATGATATGTGATAAAAATGATATAAAATATATGTGAATGATAGATGACAAGATATTGTGATAAAAAATGATGTCATTGAGATACTTGAAAATTCCCCATGTAACATGGGATGACAAGTGATGAATAACTGTGATTGTGGAAATGCAATTACTTTGAGTAATAGTTTAGTGTAAAGTCTGATAATGTGCTTGAGATATTGAAAAGTATGTGATGATATGATTGCTATTGAAATTACAAATGCTATAAGTGATTGGATGGTGAAAAGCTCATGCATGGCAAGGAATGAATCACAATGTTATTAATGATGATGAAATATGTTAATAAGGAATTGATGAGATATCCATTATGAGAATCAAATGATTTAATATCTGAAAGCCCTTTGAGGCTTGATATGAGAATGATGGGATATGGCAAGAAATATTGGACTGGATCTTGGATCTGCGTGTTCCAAATGGCTGAATGGCTAGAACGGAATAACAAGGCGGTTTACATTACTATTCTTTATTATGTTGATTATTGAAATTGTTATTTGGAATACATTAGAATGTGATAAAATATAACTTTATTATGTGACATATTTATTGATAGCTTGAAACTATGTGAATAGTATGATTTATAACTATTATTCTATGAAATTCTGAAAGAAAATTTAATGTGGCAAGACAATGTGATATAACCTCATGTGAGGCCATGAGAAAATCATGGTTTTTTATAGCGTGATAATTAAAATGTATTGTGATATTACTCAGAGGTTGATTCCCTAAGTCCTTATTATGTGTTGGTTAATCATGACATGAGTTTTGCTTTCTAAAATTATGATGTATATGTGTTTGGATAAATGGTAATGAATTCATAAGCTAGGTATGGATTTATTTCACTAAGCCCATGATTCACTCTTTTATGGATTTTGTTTTTTAGATTCTCAAGAATTATTGTTAATCCACATCTGGAAAGTAAGGATGGGCAATAACTTCACAGAAGTCACTGTTGATGTAAATACCATGACAATAGAGAGTCCTTTAGCAGTATATATTTTTTAAAAACTTGTTGAATAGAAGTTTAATCGAGAAGGACCCATAGTTAAACAATGCCTCAACGCATTATAGAAACATGGTATATATCAATTATTCTCTCTTTGTCTATAAGTTTGCTCTATTAATCATTTGAGTTTAAGTATATAAGAGTGCGAAATACTAAATAATAGACGTAGGCTAAAGGCTGGTAATTATCAATTAGGGATTGATATTCATACTGGTCATAACCAGGAGTTTGGGTCTTGATAGTTGATTTGCTACTGGGTGATTCAATTTTCTTATGGAATTAAGGGTTGTTAATTGATTTGCTACATGGGTGAATCGATTATCTAGACCTAGCATTTTTAGAACTTAAAGATATTGTTAAATAGGTGGAAGTTTGGACTTCCGTTGATTAGGCAATAAGAGCCAATTAAATGTTGAGTTTAATTGGCTAGTTTAGGCAGAAATTAATAAGCATTAGTTAGGTGCTAAACTTAATTAATATCTTTGTTAGGTTGTCAAAATAAGATTGAAACATTAGAGTAAATGATTGGTCAATGAATTGGTTGTGAAGGTTCTTTAGATTGATCCTTGCTATATTTGAATTCCCTTTATATTCTGATTCCGTTTTTCAAACATTGAAACTATTTGCTTTAAATTGTCAATTGTAATTAGCTATCCCTCCCCATAATTTTGATACACATAGAAATGATTCACCAATCTCTATGGATGTTACTTGGACTCACCAATGCTACTAGCTTAAAAGATTCAGTATTATTTTTGCCCCGTTCTGACAATCATCATAATTTGAAGGAAATATTCAAGCAATACAATAGAATTGAATCCACAGGAATAAGAAATATGCGTGTTTTGCAATAATTCTTTATTCTCTTAGTAATTTTTGTGATTGTGGTTCTACTTTCTTCATTTCTTTGTCATGATGTAATTGCACAAATCGTCAAACATCCAGCATATTAAATAATTGTAGACAAAAATCTTTAAATTAATTATGATAAGGAGTTTATTTCAAACGAAAATAAACTCAAGAAATTGAATTACAAGGAAAAAAGTATAATAACAAAATTACAAATTAAAGCAAATTACAAGGACTAAAACCTAAATTAACCTTGTTTTATCTTTTATGATCAAAATAGAAGGATCCAATCAATGATATTTTATAAGTCATTAAATAAAGAAGAACTAGATAACTTGGATAATTAAGTGAAAATATTTTTTTTTTCAACAGAGTTTTCTAAATGGTGTTTTATAAGAAATATTATTGTGTATAAACTAAAAATTCCAAGAATATCATGTGAGAACTAAGAAGATTGAAGAATAAAAAGATCAAAAAGAAGAATGAAGGCAATCTCAGAGCTTACAAGTGACGATCAATCAATTACCTAATTAAATGTCACTTGTGACTTCTCTTTCATTCCTGAAGAAGAAACTGTAAGTTTTCTTCTTCACAAAGTTGCTAAGATTTGTATAAACTATACTTTCATAAATTTTTGTACAGTTTCTTCTTCACAATGTTGCTAAGATTTGTATAAACTATACTTTCATAAATTTTTGTACAGTTTCTTCTTCACAAAGTTGCTAAGATTTGTATAAACTATACTTTCATAAATTTTTGTGTAGATAAAAAAAATCTTTGAATTGCTTTCTTAATCATGATATAAATTCCATTTTCCACATTGCTTATCTTTTAACTTGTAGTCTACATTAGTTTATTGATTACAAACTTCAAATTTAGGGTCAGGCACCACATGTATTTGAAAATTTTGTGAGTTTCTATGAAAGTTTATAAAAAAGTTGTAACATTTTATATAAAGTCTATTGTTAAAAATTAAGCATACCAACTCTGAGAATATCAGAGGACTACTTATAAAAAATAAGCAAGATACAAGTAGAATCCTAAGCTGAATACACCCCATTGCAAAGGCCTAACCAATCAATCTCCAATCATATATAATATTGCATCCATATGTTGAAGCTTAAAAGTTATCTAAGAACAACTTTCTACAAGTGGAATCTTATAATGAATACACCCCATTGCAAGGAATCTGTCTCCAATCCTATACAATATTGTATCTTTAGGTAGAGGCTTAAAAGTTATCTAAGAACAACATTTCAAGTTTTGCTTTACACTCTACACGCTAGAGTTTTTGGCATTTTTGTATCCGAAGTCTTCTTTTGCTTATACTGGTATGGTTACGTTATGATACAGTATCTGACCATTGAAGATTCTCAAATCTTCTGCATACCATTAACAATATTAAATAGTTATTTCTTCTTATTCTCAATTTCTACTGCCTAATCTTGTGATATTCTAAAATATCTTGAAGATCCAGACATCTGACAAGACCAATTATGACTTTACTCTTATTAATAACAAGTATTTGTGCCATTTTAATAATTGAGTTTTGCTAAGAAAAATGTTCTCAACGTAAAGTGTTAAATTGACTTTTGTGTAGGTTTTCTAAATCAGTACGGGAGACTCCTGTCATCAAAATATTCCTGAATGATAAAAATATTTTACTACACTTTTAAGAGGAAAAGTTAAATTGATCATTTAACCATCTCAATCAACTAAGTGGCAAAGTTCTTTAGGATTCAACTGTAGACGTTCTCAGCAAAGGAGAAGAGTGGAAAAAAGAAGAATAAACATTGAAAATCATTATGGGATTCGCCTCTACTCAAATAATTTATTTTCTTTCTATGGAAAACTTGATTGATTGCTGTCAATTGAGCTTGCTGTTTGGTTTCCATTTCTACATCAGTTTTCTGCCATCTTTAGCTTTGGATTTTGCTGTTTCTCTGCTTCAATTTTGTAAAGATAAATTTTATAATCTAATTGTTTGATGTTAGCTTTGTTTGAGTAAAATTTTGCTCCTCATTTTGCTTCATTTCTATTTCATTTCCTTGCTTGTTTTGTTGAAGGTTCTACTGAAATTTCTATAGAACTTTCTTCTTACTCATGGTTACATTTCAAGTTTTTGTTTCTTTGTTTAAGTGTTCTTTGCTTTGGTTTTGTGTATTAATTGGTGTGAGACTGAATTACACTTCATTTTAGTGTGGTATGGTGCCATTTCTTTGTCAATTACATCAAGTTTTACTTGTTGTCCCCAAATTTTCCTTGCATGGCCAAAAGTTCAAGTTAATTTTCTCTAGAATTTTTGCTACTATCCAAGCTTATTTGTGATTGCACTTTGCACCAAAATCATCTTTGTTTTGATTACACTTAATTAGAAGTTGATTTAGGACAATTGGGGTTGATTTAAATTGTTGATGGCAGCTCAAATGTTTGGAAAGAAAGTGCTAAAAAATTTTAGACAACAAATAACTTGTTGAGAAAAAAAAAGGAAAAAAAAAGAGTAGTTGAAAACAAAAACTAAAGCAAAAGTGTGAAAGAAAAAAAAAACAAAAGAAGAGATCAAGTGTGAAGAAAAAAAAACAAAGGAAAGAGAAAAAGAAAAAGTTCTAAAAAGAAGAACAAGTGTTGTCCAACAAAAGAAAAAAAAATTCTACAATCTTTTGAGCTACATTCAAGCTAAACTACTTGTCTAATTTGTGTTAAATTCCATTGTATCCAATTTAAATATGTTTTTGTTGGATTGAATGATCAATATGCTACATTAGAAAGCATTTTGAGTTGTATTTTCTTCACATTTTCCTTTGCTTTCCATTTATTTTCCCTAAAATTTTCTGCCTCACCCTTGAACTTTTTCTAGTTTTGGCTAAAACTCTTGCTCTTGTGCTATCCAAATTCTTTGGGCTTTCCTTTTTCATTCCTTGGTCATTATTCTTGTTTGGTTCATGCCACATTTTAATGATTTGGTTGTTATGTGATATTAAGTGCTACATTGTATAAAACCTAAGATTTGTCACTTAGTTCTCATGGGAAATTAAGGAGAGGATTAGAGTGGTAAAAGGCAAGTATGTTGTGAGGACAATAGAGGGTAAAACCCTAGTTGTTTGAACTAGCATGAGTAGAGTGATTTAAAAACTTATGAGGGTGTGAATTTATGACTCCATATTTTCCTAACATTTGTTTAGCAGAATTTATTTTTTTGCTCAAAGACGGAAGGTAGTGGATCACAATTCAATAAATTCATATTCACTCTAAGAGCAATGCAACAACAATTAGAGAAAGTAAATATGAAGATTGATGACCTTAATGAAAGAATCTTAAAAAAGGAACATAGAACACTTTCTCATGAAAGAACAACTTCTTCCAAGATTGCTCGTCAATCGAGTTTCTCTTGAAAGACAAATGGGAACAAGGAACAAGATTCAAAAGATGTCAAGGCCTTCCAAAAGCCCTTAGCTGAAACTCCTTCAAGGTCTAAAGTAGAAGATTGAAAGCTCAAAGGAAAAATTGAAGTGTTACAAAAATCAAGAAATATCAAGTGCTTTAAGTGTTTGAGTCATGGCTACTATGCCTTTGAATATCAAGTTCAAAGCCAATGAAGATGTGGATGGAGAGGCTCTAGTTGTGAAAAATTTGATTGCCCAAGTTAAGGAAGGAGTTGAAGAACAAGGAGAGAATATTTTTCACACTAGATGCAATGTACAAGGCAAGGTTTGCAATGTAATTATTGATAAGGGAAGTTATGGAAATGTTGCTAGCATATTCATGGTTGAAAAATTATCTTTACTTACTTTAGATCATCTCACTCCTTATAAGCTTCAATGGTTGAATAAAAGTGAGGAGGTAAAGGTTACCAAACAAGTACTAGTTTCTTTCTCTATAGGGAGGTATAATGATGAAGTGTTGTGTGATGTTATGCCAATGCAAGCTACCCATTTGCTACTTAGGAGGCCATAGTAATTTTACTGCCAAGTCACCCATGATGGCTTCACCAACTGATATGGCTTTGAGATGGACAACAAAACCATTACTCTTGTATTGCTTACCTTAAGCAAATCTTAGAAGATCAAATGAAAATAGAGAAGAAAATGAGTGAAGAACAAAAGAACAAGAGTGAAGACAAAGAGAGAAAAAAAGATAAAAGAGAGTTGAGTGAAAGTGAAAAACAAAGAAAGAAGAAATGGAGTGTCTTTGCCAAGGCTAATGCTATTAATTTGATTTTGCAAAAATTTCAAGAGTTGTTTCCTAAAGAAGTGCCTCGCAATTTGCCACCATCAAGAGGGACAGAATACCAAATTGACTTCATTCTTAGAGTTCCCAAACTCAAGTAGCCAGCATATAGACAAGTTGAAGAGCTTATGGCAAAGGGATATTTAAGGGAAAACATGAGTCCTTTAATATTAATGCTTCCTTTCATGTTTTTAATCTTTCTGCTTTTGTAGCAGGTCTTAAATATTCAAGGTTAAATCCTTTCAAAGAGAGGAAGAATGATGAAAACCCAAGGGGACATCAAAGGCTTTTGGATGAGCAAAATATTTCCCCATTTATTTCCTCTTATACTCTACCTCTTACAATTTTAATCAAGATTAATATAGTGAATTGGCCTTATTCTGTGATTTGGCCATGATTTGGAGCTCAATTTAATTGATAGCTTAATGTTGGATTTTTTACACTATTTCAGGTTTTGGGCTATAACTTGAGCTCTAGATTTTGGATTGGGTTAATCTTCATATGGTTTGAAAGTTAAAAGAAAGATCTATAACTTTCATGCTAAAACCAAAGCCTAGTTCTACATGTGAAGTCTCAAAATATATTGTCAAGTTGCCCCCAGTGTTTTTGTCCAAATTGACCTTATCACAATGTTTGGATCATAATGGAAGCCTCAATGGGTCAAATGATATCAAACCAAAGCCAGAGGTCCGTAAGGTCTAGGCTAATAATGACAAGCTTTAAACTCAATAAAAATATATAGTTTTGAAGGTCAACATAAAGGATGAAGTGAAACCAGGGCTTTTACTTTGCATAGGACTAGGTTTGTGTCTAGATTCTTTGCAATAGTTTGTTTGTGTATGGATTCCTTGTTATAGCTTAGTCATATGTATTATGGCTATTTTCTTTGGTTTTTCAGTGGGCTTATTTGGGATATTAATTTAGCCCATTTTTAGGAAGTAAGAGTTATTAGGGAAGGCTTATTTCCCTCACCATTTAGATTTGATCAATATAGAAATTGAAGAGTGTTTCTTCTTTAGAATGTTCCTTTCTTAGGGTTTCATAGAACTTGATGACTTATCAAAAAGATTACTCTTTGTGGTGTCTAATTTCATCACTTATTACTCTCCTTCTTCCTATATAGAGTTTAGTATGAATATCATTCTTTTTGCTTTCAATTTTGGCACTGAATTTGCTGAATATATTTATATATATGTTGTAAGCTCACTATGAAAACATGGGTTCATCATGGAGTGTAAGTCCTCATTTGAGTTGAGTAACGTTGACACCAAAATCCGGTTAACTGGGTTACTCAGTTCTGCTCCCCTGACTGCTGTTGGAGAAAGGTTACGGAAAAACATGTTAGCCTTAGGAGATTGTTAACCCTAAAGGAGTTTGTTAACCCTAAATTTATTTTGATGTTGAAGAACAATTTGTCTTGTTAT
>JANHAO010018960.1:0-13391 GCA_026873985.1 Saraca asoca
TAAGTCTAGAAAATATAAATTCTTCTTTCTCCTACCCTTCCCAATCATCAAGCCCTGAGTGAGGTCCTAAATCACACATGAATCAAAAAAGAAATCAACACAACCATTGTGACTAAGTGTGAGAAAGCTAACATTGAGAAGATTAGAACCAAATTGAGGAACAAAAAGCACATTATGTAGAATTAAAGTATTAGATAATGCCATAGATTCTATTCTATCAATACTAATAGTTTCACCATTGGGTAAAGTAATAGAAGCATTACAAACTAAACTGGAGTGTGAGAAAATGATAAATTATAGTAGATGTGGTGTTAGCACCTGTGTCGATCACCCAAGCATCAGTAGGAATAGGATGGTAAGAAAATGAAAGGGCAAAAAAGGAATTACCATAAACATTCAAGATTGAAGGGTCAATAGCAGATCAAATCTCAAGAGTGGTATTATGAGTTAGCCATGACTTGAGGTAGAAAATGAGTTGCTATACTTGATCGTTCGACAAAGATATTGGCAAAGTATTTTGTGGTAGAGCGGAGCTCGAGGCTGTAAAAGGGGAATTAGAGCTCACTGCTCTTGAGCTCACTATTATTGAGAAATTAGAGCTTCCTGCTATTGAGCTCACTGCCATTGAGTGATTAAAGCTTACTGCCATTGAGGGATTAGAGCTTACTACTGATGAGCTCACTGCCATTGAGGAATTAGGCTGAGATTTTGATTTTGGCTTATAACCAGGTGGATATCCATGGACTTTGTAGTAGTGATCTACTCTATGTCCCAGAAGTCCACAATAAGAACACTGTGGTCAATCACACTTGGGCTTGCCCTAAACTGAAACTACAACAAAAGAAGGAGGAGCTGCAGAGGTGTGAAATGCCATTGATTCAGTTAGCGTTGATGAAGATAAAGATATAATAGCTCATTGTCATTCTTCTTGAACAACTAAATTGAAGGCCTTAGCTACTGGAGGTAAGGGATCGAGCATCAAGATTTGACCTCGTATTGCATGATATGATTCATTTAGACCCATCAAAAACTACATCAGATATTCTTGCTCTTGGAATTCTATCCAAGCCTTTATATCACCGCAAGTACAATCAGGAATGGGCTAAAAATGTTTGAGTTCATCCTAGAGAATTTTCAACCGTATATAATAACTTTTGAGGTTGAGATATCCTTGAGCTAGTCCATGAAGCTACTGTTTAATTTGGAAAATCCATAGAGCATTACTTTGTCAGAATCGATCATATAAATTAGACCAAACAGCTTGTGCACTGTCTAAATAAAGCAGACTATCTGCTATTTCCTTTGATGTGGCATTGAGAATCTATGATGTAACCATGCTGTTACAGTAGGACCAAGCTTTAGCAAAAGGATTTGCAGATGATGGCTTCAGAATTGATCCGTCAACAAAACCAACCTTATTCTTGGCATTTAAGGCCATAAGCATAGCACGGCTCCATGTATTATAGTTAGGGCCAGTAAAAGAATGTGAAACAAGAGCAAGACACAGATGGTCATCATTCTATAGGAAATACAGATTCCAATTGTTATCGAGAGACTTGGGTGAAGCCATGGAACTGGTAGATGGAGAAAGAAGTGTGATAGGTTGGAACTTGTTATTGTTATTGTTCTACCCACCTTGTGCCATCATCACCATAAGGAAGCAACAAAAGGATAGAGATCTAATACCATATTAAAAATGAAAAATTGACACATTCTGAATATGCTGCTCTCTCATTATCTGAATGGATTATGAAGGCTTATATAGTAGAGAACTCTGCTTTCATGCTAAAAATGTGAAGTACAGCTCAACAAAACAAAAAGAAATTAACTATGCCTAATTGCATAATAGAAAGCAGATTAGCACAATGGAAAGCATGAAAAGAAAAACAAATCTATTGCACTATATTGATACACCAAAAATGCTAAGATCAGTTGATATTGTTATACTGTATAGTTCTGCATGTACTTATGAATTGCAGTACGATGTAATTCCATACGTCAAGAATGTAAAATTGATCATGGCTATGACACATGAAAGTTAAAACAATTTTTCTTCATGGAGTGACTAAGCTCAAAATGGCTCTAAGTGGGCATTAAGTTGAGTTCTTGTAAACCTGAGAGGCTGGAAGTGGTGAAGACGTCACTGGTTTGAAATCTCAGTATCTTGGTAGGGCATACTACTTAAAATAAATAAATTAAGGGCGGTTCTAGAATATTCATTTCATATGGCAGTGCAGCACCATACTCCACATAGTAAATATTTTTTAACTGCGTTAGCAATTCACATAAACTCTATTAATGATTCTGATAAAGCACGCTAATTATTGTGATTAATATTAGTAACTCAGATTTTTTTTATTTTTTGCATTAAAGGTATAGCCGTGACTATCCATTCTTTTTGGACTGGAAATTTCAAAACTATGGTATTTATATATTGATTTCTTTTCATATTTCTCGTGAATTGCAACAAAATTTCACCATAATTATTACACGCCATCATCGCTCATTTCAACATAAAATAAAGAAAGCCACAATTACTATTAAAATTTACATAAGTTACTATTGAAGTTTACTTAAATAATTTAAAAGACATAAGCTTTTGTGTATAAAATAACCACCATCGATTAGAAAAAAGGATTTAAACTTCTTTAGCACCACAACCCTATCAAGCGTCAAGGTCAAGCACTATCGTTCATGCCAGTTGCAGCTTGAAAAGCTATAAATTCTATGGTGAAATCCCACAAGTCGTAAAATCTTTTCTTATGCTTTG
The DNA here is from genome assembly GCA_026873985.1 of Saraca asoca. Classification (NCBI taxonomy): domain Eukaryota; kingdom Viridiplantae; phylum Streptophyta; class Magnoliopsida; order Fabales; family Fabaceae; genus Saraca; species Saraca asoca. The sequence continues at coordinate 2,771 of JANHAO010018960.1, forward strand.
GTATAATAAAGATGTGCTTCGCCACGAAAATTGACTGATATATGCTTGCTAATAAGTACCTTTGGACGATGATACAAGGTTAAACTTGCAATATTGAGGAACCTTCTTTATTTTGGGGCAAAGGGTTCGATCTTGTAAAATGATTCTGCCCGACAACTGAATTAGTTGAGAGGACGGGAAAAGGGTGCGAGCAAATGGAAAAATGGAACAAATGATGGGAAAGCGACAACACCGCAAATGGAAAATGGAAAAGGTGCGAATTTAAAAGAAAAATATATACATAATTTTATATATTAAAATGGTGCATTTAAAAAAATTGTGAATTCTAAAATAAAAAATTATGAATATATATATATATATATCTTGAAACTCTTCAACTAAGGCAGACCGACAGGGGAAAATTGTGTGCGGTATCAAAGCGACTTGTGTAGAGAATGAATTTGACTATGTGTGACTGAAGTAGACCGCTGAACATATTCTGACACTCAAGATAGATTCAGAAAATTAACTTTAATATGAGTAATGAGAGTAAATTGCATGAGAGATACCTGAGGGTTTTAATAGGCATTGAGCATGTTATTTGTTATACTTTTGCACAAATGAAAAGCATCTATGTGTTCTTGATATATTGTTGGTGTAGGCAAGATTCTCACTTTATAATTGATGGAGTAGTTATAACATTTGTGAAAGTATTAAGTGAGCTAATTTGCATGGTGGGCTAATCTTGTAGAATCAACCGACATGAGGCCATTTCAAAGCCTTGTCGTTTAATCACAGTGTGAGACTTGAGATTGACATGGACATGTCATCCGGCTAAACTCATGGTTTAGGGAATTTCATGTCTACGAATTAAATCGATTGACTGGTGAGTACTAGTCATAGCCCATTGTGATTTCTAGACTATGTCATTTGCCTCCCCTCTTCCCTACATCATTGTTTGACTTCCAAACAACCCCTTATGCCCCATCACAGCAATGATCTAATGATTACAGGTGGAAATCATTACTCACTTGTTCTTAAAGTGTAATTGTCTTGTCAATATGCAAATTGCAATCAAGTACATCAATCTCTTTTGTTGTCAACCATTTGATTGACCTATGGTTTTCTTTAAATAGTGCTCCAACTTTTTAAAATTCATTTTTGCCTCCTCTACTTCTTTTTTGTTAATTTGCTTTTGGAACTCTGACGCTTTCTTTTGTGAATCCTAGATGCCATCAGCAGAGCAAAAGCCAACTTCCCTATTTTTTGATATCTCATTTTTGCTCCATGCAATATTCAACTTGTGAAATAAATTGGTCTTTGCTCCCCCTTATTCCCCTAGATAAGTAATGAACTTACTGCCTTTGTGGCTATTGCTAGGTACAGGTATAAGATTTCACTAGGCTCTGGCTGAGAAAGTATAAATGGTGTGGTCAAATAGTCTTTTAATTCTTTGAAAGCTTTTTCACGATTGTCAGCATTTTCAAAGTTTTTAGCTTTTTTAAGTAATTTAAAGAAAGGAGCATGTTTGTTAACTAACTTGGACATGAAGTAAGTGAGGACAAAAGTTTTATCATTCAATGTTTGAACTTCCTTTATGCTCAACAAACTTTTCATATTGATGATTGCTTGGCACTTATAAAGATTTTCCTTTATCCCTCGCTCAATAAGTATGAAACCTAAAAACTTTCCTGCCCTATCTTCGGATGTGCATTTCTTAGGATTTAGTCTCATTTGGTATTTCCCCATGATGCTAAATGTTTCTTCCAAATTTATCTAATGATGGCTTGTACTTTTTGACTTGATCAAAATGTCATGAACATATACTTCCATTTTTCTTCATATTTGCCTTATGAAGACTTTATTCATCATTCTTTGGTATGATGCCCTCGCGTTCTTAAGGCTAAATGGCCCTTTAGCAATATATCCCTTGATTGGTTATGAACATGATTTTGTTTTCATCCTCAAAATGCATTCTTAGTTGATTATACTACATAAATTCATCTTCAAAACTCAAGATTTCAAATTTAGAAGCATGATCAACCAACTGATTGATGTTTGGAAATGGATATGAGTTTTTTGGGCATGCTTTATTAAGATTCATGAAGTCAACACACATTCTATATCCTCCATTAGCCTTTTTGATAAGGACCACATTTGCCAGCCATATTATGTGCAGGACTTCTCTGATGAAGTAATGTTTAATAATTTTTCCACTTTTTTCTTTATAATTTTTTGGCACTTGGAACCATGATTAAGGTTGATTGACAACTTATAACATGTTACATTTAGGTCGATGCCCCGACATATCTACAAGCACCCAAGCGAAAATTTTGATGTACTATTCCAATAATTTGATCAACTAAGCCTTATCATCAACAGAGAGGTTCGCTCCAATCTTTATTATTCTCTCATCACTTTCATTGAGAATATAGACTTCTTCTAGATTTGACCATAGTTCAAGTTAACACATATTGTCTTCCCTAACATCCAACAAAGTTAAGTGTACCATCTAGCACTCATTGCTAGGTGGATTTATAACCACCCATTTTGTTTTGCTTGTACACTCATTGCTTTTTATGATTGGCTTAGACTTCTCCTATTCCTTATACTATAGGATAAGAGTGTTGAATGGGCTTAAGGCCCACAGGCCAAGCAAACTAGCTTGTATTTTGGAGTAGACTGGACTAGGCATTTGGGAGCCCGTTTAAAAAGTAGCTGAGCCTGACAGACAACGGTCCAAGCCAATCGAGCTTGTGCGAATGTAGGTTGGTCCCTTATTAGTCTTTTTTTTTTAATTAGGCCTTATTTTTAAATACCTATTATTCAAAAAAAACAATTGAAGAAATGTAGAAAAGTACAATTAATGAAACTAATGTATGTTAAATACACCACATAACATAGAGGACATATATATATGAGATACAAATTAATTAGTAGAATTTAAAAAAAAAAGGCTAGCCCATTAATTAGTCCAGTCCAATCACTAACTAAATCGAACCCAAAGACCATTGACCTATTTAAAAGTAAGCCTAAAGGGACTAGGCCTATTTATGCCCAATCTGTGGAAATTTTGGTTCAATCCGATCCAATCGAACCATTTAACACCGTTACCATAGGAAATTTCATCAATAAGTACAAAATGGAAACTATGACTCCCACTTGGTTCAAGGATGGCCAATCGAGAATTGAATTTTAGGCATTGCTTAGCATGGTCACCACCAAGAAATTCATGTCAAGGCTTTTTGTCAATAGTTAGGTGCCCAAGGTTATTCTTAAAGTAACTATTCCTTCAACTTCAACCCATCCTCCTATAAAATCAATCAAAACCCTTGTATAAAGTTTACACATGTTGTTTGGAATATTAAGAGCATCAACAATATGTAAATATAGAATATCAGTAGAACTTCCTTGACCAACAAGTGTCCACTTAACTATGAAGTTATGGATTAATGTTGAGATTATCATTGGGTCATCATGGTCTTGAACAATATTATCAAAATCTTTTTTCATAAACCAAATAAGCACATAGTGCTCACTCCTTTTCTTTCCCTCAATAGTCATTACAAATCGGAGATGCCTCTTTTTGGTATTGTTAACGGTCGATTTTGGTAACCGGTTAACCAGAGGTTCTGAGAATCAAACTACTGTCAAATTGCATATAAGTGTGACATGACAGAAGAAGATTCAAGCAAAGGGAAGAGAAATCAAAGAGAGGTTTTTATCATGGTTCGGCCAAAGTTTAGATGACCCCTACGTACACGGTAATTGTATTTGCTCTTTTTTTAGTGTTTTCTGGCTATACAAACATATATGAGAGAATATTTCAGTAGAGCTTCTATATATATTTTTTTCTATCTCTCTGCTGCAGCTATCTCGTCCTATTTATATAAGTTGGGAGGGTTACAAATCATAATTTATCAATACAGGACTATGATTACATCTGTGCTAAGCATTAAATGCCAAACGCCAAGTAATAAATGCTGGGCAAATCATTGTCAGATTATGGGGGCTATTTTGTGGGTTGGTAAAGCACTTAGACTGTTTCTGTCAGATATTAGCTATTTCCCTTGATGCGGAGGAGAGCTCACTATCGCTTTTGTTGATCAAGATCTACGAGCTTGTGTCGTGCAATTTGTCACACAGCCTCTAGCATCCTTACTTCGAGCTAGGCCACGCCTTTCTGCCTTAACTCCTGATTCTCTAGGGCTTCAGCTGACCTTCTTCGCATGACTCGAGAAATGTCTATAACATTAGCCCCCCAACTCATAGTTCACTTTGTGAGTTGGAAGTTATTATTTTACATCCCTGAGAGGGGACCTCTATCTATGGTATGACTTGCTCAATGATGAACTGCATGCCTTGTGTGATGATCACAGATAGATAGCGATGTGAGCCGATTGGCACGTAAGTCATGCTTTGATTTCAATGATTCCATGAACAACTGTATGCGCTCTTGGCATGGTAAAATAAGAAGCCTTTGGGTATGGTTGAGCCAAATAGGGACACAAGGATAGTTTACAACCTCAATAGGGTGATTAAGCATGCTCGACCTAAAGATGAGATGAGCTCTGGAGGCTTAGTGCATTTAGCACCAAGTGTGCCTGAGCTGGATTGTGAGCTCTGGAGGCTTAGTGCGTTTAGCATCAGGTGTGCCCAAGCTAGAGCTCTGGAGGCTTAGTATATTCAGCACCAGGTGTGCCCAAGCTGGATTGCGAGCTCTAGAGGCTTAGTGTGTTTAGCACCAGATCTGCCCGAGCTGGAGCTTTGGAGGTTTAGTGTGTTTAGCACTAGGTGTGCCCAAGATGGATTACGAGCTCTAGAGACTTAGTGCATTTAGCACCAAGTGTGCCCGAGCTGGATTGTGAGCTCTGGAGGCTTAGTGCATTTAGCACTAAGTGTGCTCGAGCTGGAGCTCTGGAGGCTTAGTGCGTTCAGCACCAGGTGTGCCCAAGCTAGAGCTCTGGAGGCTTAGTGCATTTAGCACCAGGTGTGCCCGAGCTGGATTACAAGTTCTAGAGGCTTAGTGCGTTTAGCACTAGGTGTGCCCAAGCTAGATTATGAGCTCTAGAGGCTTAGTGCATTCAGCACCAGGTGTGCCTGAGTTGGTCAGCTGAACAACGAGGCGCCTACGTATTGGTTTGAGGCCGTTTGACAGCCGCAGCAAAGGATCACGCAGGGGCCGAATGTGTAATTTTCTTCTTTACCATTTACCATCTGTGAGGGGTGTTTAAATCATTTGTTTCATACATGTCTCTTCGATTCTACGACCAGTGTAATGATTATCATGTTCAGTGGATACACCTCAGCTTTAAATGTTGATGTGCGCTCTTCCAGTAGATCATGGGCATTTGAGGAGTTTCTGAATCTGATGATTTAATTTATTTGAAATAAAGCTGGGAAGGTTCTTCCCCTTTTCTTTTGTTTGCTGAAGCCACATGCCTTTAGCTCTATCTTTTCTCTATCCCAAGGATTATCCGCAACTCTTCTCCAGCCCTAACTTTCTGGTTTTATCAAGTTAGGTCCTCGATTGTCGATTTTCCATTTTTGCCTATTTTTCAGACTGCTTTTCGTTCCAACAAGGTGAGTTTCTATCCCTATTTTGGCATTTTGTGTTTTTTGACTCTAAAATATTCATGGATGTCCTTGTTGTTAACAGGAAATAGGGACATGGGTGAGTTTTTATTCGTTCAACTGGTAGCGGTTAGGGCCTTAGGTGGTGGCGGAGTTTCTTAGTCTTTTCAGGTGCTTCTAGCTTAGCGTTTGGAACCCTTGTTTTATGCTCCTTGGACCTAGGTGGTCTGGGGCAGTAGCCATTTCCCTCTTAGGTTGAATCATTTTTTGATTCATGGCCTGTTTTGTCTTATGCCTGATTATTTCTCTTCCTTCCTCTTGTAGATGTCTCAGCCCCACAGACGTCGCTGCCACCTAATAGTTGCCGAGGATTCCGAGTTTGAGGGAGTGAGGGGACACCTCATGCTGCTGGGGATGCGACTTCCTAAAGTGGAGAGGTCGCCAGTGATCTTATGGCTCGCACTGGGCCAGAGGGGTCTGGGGCTATTTTTCCTTTTAAGCATTTCCCTTCTAGTATCAAACCTAAAGAAATGGGGAGAATTATGGAGGCGTATTTCTTCCCGAAAGGTTGCTGTGTGTTAGTACCATCTCGTGATGATTGTGCTGCATGCCCTTCTCAGAGGTTTATGGCTATCAGCATCCACCACCTCAACATGGGTTTTCAGTTCCCAGTCCCCCTATACATAATTGATTTCCTGAACGAACTGGGACTTACACCGGCCCAACTAACCCTTAACGCGTATTCCGCCTTAGCCTCTCTTGCATTGATTCACCTTCAGAATGGTTTCCGCCTTCCTAGCACAAGAGTTGTCTACTTTCTTTAGAACATTAAGGGTGCTGGGAGGCAGGAGGGTTATGACTACCTCTTGCCTCATCCCTCGAAGTATAACAAGTCATTGCCTCAAGGAGATGCCCGAGGGAAATCTAATGTGGGTCCTTATAAGACCTGTTGGTTCTATGTATCTTGTTCATCCTTGTGTCATCTTCAAAACCTTTCATTTGTATGGAATCTGGGTGAGCGAGCTAAAGAGGATGCCAGTCCTCCATTGTTTTATTTTAATTTAAGCCAAATGTTTTGCTATGCTTCCTACAGATGGAGTTCGAAAGGAGAGACCGGAGCCGAGTGCGAAAGAGATTAAGGTTCTGGATCAACTTTCAATTTTTGATGAAGAGCTCTTGTGAGCTCATGGGCTTTCTCTCGCTCTTGGTGCCAAACTCATTGACAGTTTGTGTCATATCAAAGTTCGTGGATTAAGAGAAATTTCCCCGACTGATTTTGGTGAACAGGTTGACATGAGTCGGGTTAACCTTATTAAGCCTCCTCCGAGGCCTAAGCGGGTCACTGCTTCTGCTTCCGCTTGCACTGACCATTCTACCTCTTCTGTGGCCACTTTAAAGCCTGCTCAGGCCGGCTTGCCTTTTTCTTCCACAACTGCTCCAACTCTGGCTCAGACTAGCCTCCCTTTTAGCTTGTCAATAATGGAGGAGACTTTGCTCCCCTCGGCTCCTACTTCGTAGCACGGTCTGACTAAGGTCAAGAAAGAGATGGTAACGTCTCCGTGCCATAGGGATGAATTTTTCACTAAACCTTCCTCCAAAAGGAGAAGGGTTAACAAAGGGAAGGAATCCACTACCGGTCTGATGGCACAGCTCGAGGGTGTTTTGGAACATCCGATTGGAGGATTGGGGGCTAAGTCCCTGGCCCTTTACAATATTATTCATGATAATGTGGGCCAAATTCTGGGGTTTAACATTGCATCCTTGGAGGATGATAGAATTTGAGGTAGTGTCTTGATGGAGGTTCTAGCCAGCCATTGCTTAGTGGTCAGTGTTGTTCTCTTCTCATTTTTTCTAGTTTTTACTAGCGTTCTGATTTCTTATCATCTTCTCCAGGGGACATTGGAGGCTATCAAGCAAAGAAACGAGTGTTTGTGCTAGAAAGGGGAGAAGCATCAACTCGAGGTCAACCTCGCTGTGGCTACTAATGAGGTGACATGGCTAAAAAAGAAGTTGGAGGATGTTGAAATTCAACTGTAAGGAGCCAATGTCACAGTAAAAAGGGGTGAGGAGTCCTTTGCTCGCGAAATAGATGACTTTGCTTCAAAGCTGCACAGAGCTCATCACGAGCTTCAAAAGAGAGAGAGGACATATGCTCTCTAACATAGGGGGTCAAGAGTTTCCAGAAGTGACTCAAAGTTGCCCAAGAGAGGACAGATCGTGCTATTAAGAGAGCGGAGCGGGCTAAAGAGGCAGCTAAGTGAGTTAAAGAGAGGGCTATGCATGCTGAAGCGGAGGCTGCCAAAGTGAGTGAGGAGACTTCTACCATGGTCGATCAGCTTCGGGAGGCTGCGGTTTCTCACACTATCGATAGTTTCATGTACACCCTGTGGCTGAATCGTCCAGACCTCAACTTTTCTTTCTTTGGCGAGGAGATTGTTGCTATCATCTAGGGTTTCATCAAAGGTGCAAGGATGGCCCCTTCTCCAGGTGCTGAAGCCATGGATGGTCCTCCTAGTGAGAGTGCGACGCAAGTTAAAGTTACTCCACTTACGGGGGAGACAATTGAAGAGAGGCCTAAGGGACAGACAGTGGAGAATCTGCCCGCAACATTTTTGTGCCCCCCAGACACCCAAGGTCCTCTTGGTTCGGAGGCTTCTCCTAGTGTGTTTCCTTGATAATTTTACTTTTCTTGTTGTTTTTATACTTCTTTTGAACTTGTAACTGAGACATCTTTATCTTGGCTTCTAATCCCACCGATCTCCTCCTTCTCTCCTTTCCCTTTTCTTTTTTTTTTGTCTTACTACCGACCTTCTTATATCCCCATAGGTTGTATTGGGTCACGAGATGCGAGGTCCAAGCCTTTTCATTCCATGACGCTGCTAATGAGTCTGTCTTCACTGGACATAGTCATTTTCCTTGAATTTAAGTAAAAATGAATGTCGCTACAAAAATATTGAAGAGCATGCTAAGCTGAAAAGAGGTTCCTTTAATTCAAAACTTTCAAGAACAGCTACAATTTAACAAAGCCAAATTCACTTCACTGATAATAAGACCGGAGATGTTCATCATTCCAAGCTCGAGGGAATTCTACCCCTTCAATGTTTGCGAGGCGGTATCCTATGATCTTTAATCTTTCTTTTATAATGTATGGACCTTCCTAACTAGGACCCAATGTTCCTTCCTTGGGATCATGGCCTCCTGGCTGGACGAGGTGTAGGACGAGGTCACCTGGTTTGAAGCTCCAAGCTTGTACTCTCCGATTGAAATATCGTGCCACCCTTTGTTAGTAGGTTATGATTCTCAGACATGCTTCGTCTCTTTTCTCTTTAATGAGGTCAAGACTCGCAATGAGCAATTGGTGATTTTCCTCTGCATTAAAAGTAGCTTTGTTGTGAGGTTACTTCAAACTCTACCGACACCATTGCCTCGATTTTGTAGACCATTGAGAAAGGGGTTTCTCTTATGGTGCTACAAGTAGTGGTGCAACAAGCCCACAACACTTTTGGCAATTCGTCTACCCAAGTACCCTTTCTTACTTCTAACTTCTTCTTTAGGATTTGCTTAATGATTTTATTCACTGCCTCTACCTGCCCATTGGTTTGAGAGTGGTCTACAGATGAAAAACTTTTCAAGATCCCAAGGTCATTGCAAAATTGGATGAACTGCTCGCTAGTGAACTGAGTCCCATTATCAGACACTATTTGCTAAGGAACATCGAACTGATAGATAATATTGTTCCAAACAAATTTCTTGATTTGAGAAGAAGAAATCTGGGCCAACTCTTTTGCTTCTGCCCATTTGGTAAAGTAATCTACCGCTACTACAGCATATTTACAATTTCTGTAACCCGCAGGAAGAGGTCCTATTAGGTCAATCCCCTATATCGCGAAAGGCTAAGGGCTGATCATTTGTCAGAGGCAGGCTAGAGGAGCTCGGGGAATCATGGCGAATCTTTGGCATTTGTCACATCTCTTGACAAGGTTGATTGCATCCTATTTCATGGTCGGCTAGAAGAAACCGTGTCGGAGGGCCTTCTGAGCCAGCAACAGCCCCTCAATGTGTTCAGCGTGTATTTCTTTCAAGACAAGATTGCACTCGAGACCATCGATGCACCAGAGAAGCGGGGCCGAGAGGCCCTTTTGGTAGAGCATGTCGTCTATGATGCAATACTTAGTAGCTCAGAATCGTATGTGGCATGCTTCTAACCTTTCTTCTGGAAGTTCGCCATGTTGTAGGTATTCCAAGATGGAGTTCATCCATGAGTTATATGCCATGGTGGTCAACATTATGGTGTCTTTCTGCTCAATGCTAGGGAACGGAAGAACTGTTATGGGTATTGGGCCTGAAAATTCCGTATCCCTTGCCACGGCCAATCGGGCTAATGCATCCACGTGCACGTTCTAAGCTCGAGGGATTTGGCTCATTTCGTATTTTAAAATTTATGGAGCAATTCTTGGGCCTTTTGGAGATAAATGGCCATCTTCGGTCCCTTTGCTTGGTATTCCCCCTTTACGTGGCAAATGCAATTGAGAATCACTAAAGACCTTTAGATTTTCAGCTCACACTTCTTTTTCGAGGCGAAGTCCTATGAGAAGTGCCTCGTATTCTATTTCATTATTGGTAGCTCAAAATTCAAGCCTCAGGGCACAAAGGATTTTATGCCCTTCTAGGCTAATTAATAGGACCTCTGCTCCTGCCTTATGCTCACATAAGGACCCGTCTATGTAAAATTCCCACCGTAGTTCTTCTGAGGTTTCTACCTCTTCCCTCATAGGTCCAGTGAATTTAGCTACGAAGTTAGCCAGGGCTTGTCCCTTAATTGTCAACCTCAATTTGTAGTGGATGTCAAATTGGGTGAGCTTAACTACCCACTTGAGCAAGTGACCTGAAGCATCTGCCTTTTGGAGGGTCTGTCTTAACGGATACCAAGTTGGGACCTCAATGAAATGGGCTTGGAAGTAGGGCTGCAATTTTCTCGATGCGACAACAAGGCCATAGACTAGCTTTTCCATAGGAGTGTAGTTTTCCTCAGCATTTACCAACCTTTTACTCACGTAGTAAACTGGGA
>JANHAO010018961.1:0-13397 GCA_026873985.1 Saraca asoca
CCCCCAGCAACCTTCTTGTTAAGTAATAAACCCATTTTCCCTTTTTTTTTTGGGCTTTCAGAAAAAAAAAATCCCGATGGGGTTGTTAACCCCCCCCCCCCCCCCCCCCCCCCCCTCTCTCTCTCTCCCTCTCTTAAAGTGATTGCTTTGTGTTCTGTCTTTCTTGTATGCTTTACTGACATCTTCTCAATGGTTTGGGGAAACAAGAGTCTCTTAGAATTTGACTTGATGTGCATAAGTTTTCAACTGACAAGAGTTGGAGAGTGGGTTATGCATAACATTCATTCTCTATGGTGGGGAAGTGCATCTACATCCTGCAGCTTTTTTAAGTTTTAATACAGTTAGTTTTACATGAAAAATCACAAGAATAAACCTTTTTTTTTTGTATTATGAAAATTCAAATTTCCTTTAAAATTATGTTCCTAATGGTCAATTGTGGTTCATGTTGTTCTTTAATTGTTTCTTCAGGTTCAGGTTTTGAATTTGATCTCCACCCTTATTGGTCATGTTGATGGAGTTATTCCATTTGCAAACAAGTTGGTTCAATTTTTTCAGAAGGTAACATAAGGAAAATTATATCTTTATTCATTTTATACTTGGATTGACAATAAATATAGAGATACCATTGTTAATCTGTTTCAACAAATTGTGGATCCAAGCTCTTGGCTGATACAAGATGCACTTTTAATATGACGGCATCACATGATATAATTTTGATGGTATTTATTATTAGTTTTCTAAATAACATGAAATGTTCATCGTAAGGCATTACAAAGTTGATTAAGTGGTGGATAGTCTGATTTAAAAGGTAGATGAAGACCCAGGATAACTTTAAGAGCCCTTCATTTATGTGCATGGTTATCAAAGGGGGAAGAAAGAAACAAACAAAAATCTTTTTTGAAACAACTAAAATGTCATTAAAATGCATTGCCTTGAGGTTGGTGCTTGGATTAGTGTTAATTGTCTCTAAATATATGCTTGTAATGCTCACTGTCTTCACGCTAGAGAGACTATCAGACTAATCTTGTCTTGTGATGGTGGGTCCCATAATATAAAAGTTATTTTGAACAATTATGTGTGATTGGATAAGGATGGTATGGCTAGAGTAACCTAAGAAAGCAGTGCTTCCTTTTCAGTAAAAGAGTTCAGGGATTTTATATTGTTTTATAATTAACTGATTTTGGCTATTGGGTCACTCACTAAGGAGAGGGAATACTACATTGAATAAGCAATATTTCTTGTGATCTGTTACTCCTAGTAAAATTTGGTTTTTACCATAATGACAACATACATAAAATAATAAATTGGAAGGTAGAGTAAGCACTATATCTAATTAACTTAACCTGTTATTCACGTTAAATTCGAATTTATGTGTAAAAGTGCTACAGTACTAGTTGTATTCAATCTTCAGGCTTCTTGAGAAGTGCATTTATCCTATTGCTCTGTTGCTTTGTTATTTGACAAGGTCTGGGACGAATCTTCTGGTGAAAGCCTGCTGCAGATTCAGCTTCTTGTTGCTTTGCGAAACTTTGTGGTTGCACTTGACTACCAGTCTCCCATTTGCTACAGCATACTACTCCCCATTCTGGAAAATGGAATTGATATTAATAGCCCTGATGAAATCAATCTTTTAGAAGATAGTATGCTGGTAATCTTGCTGTCTCATTGCTTTTATTTTGAAGATTACCACTTTTTCAGCTGCATATTTAGTGAAAAAAAATATATTGCATAATCTGTCAGTTATGGGAAGCCACACTTTCTCATGCCCCTTCAATGGTGCCTCAATTGTTATCATATTTTCCACGCCTTATGGAGATCATGGAAAGAAGCTTTGACCTTTTGCAGGTTAGACTTAGCTCCTAATTTTATCAATCTTCTTCGTTAGCTCATGTCCATAGTTTGCGTGTATGTGTTGGTACCGCTGGGAGCAGTCTTAAAATTTTCAGTTTGCCTAATTAATGGACGGTGATACTGCCATATTTTTGTGTGCTTCCATTTAGTACGTACATGTTATTTGTATTTTGTGAAATAAATGGTATATGAAATTCCTTCTATTTCTCCTTCCCATGTCTTCCTCCTCTTTGCTCTATCTTAATACTATTTTAATTTTTAATATCATAGGTTCAAAGAATAAGAATTGGTTTGATGGTAGTGGTATAGTAGTGCTTGTGGCATTTGGAACTGAGTTTGTAAGGTTAAAGACACTAACGTGTGAGAAGTTTCTGAACATGTTCTTAACTAATGAAAAAATAAAAGAATTTACTCTGATCTGGAATTTATGGGAATTTAAATGAAATTGGTTTCCTTTCTTCTAGTTTCCAGAAAGCTCCAATGTTATCTAGCGCCTCATTGAGTATATGTAATCATTTATGTGTTGATTTGATGCAGAGGTATCATAGCTTATCTAATGGCATCTCTGCTGGTTATTTTATGTTGTATCTTTGTATACCAGTTTGATCATTTTTTTAGACATGTGATCATTCAACCATTATACGCTCTTACTGTTTTAAATAATCCCAAGCCTATATATTCCGTGAGTTGCTCTCATTTTGATATATTTTTCTGTATATAATGCATTCTGAAAGTGCAGGTTGCTGTAAACATAATTGAAGATTACATTATTTTGGGTGGAAGTGAATTTCTAACTATGCATGCCTCGAGTATAGCTAGAATTCTTGATCTTCTTGTTGGAAATGTCAATGACAAAGGTCTACTGTCAATTCTCCCTGTCATTGATATCTTGATACAGGTATGCCATTTTTAAAAATGGAGAATGGTTTGATTAACTGGATATTTGGTATTTGAATTTTTAATAACTGGATTTTCTTGGTTGCATATATGATGATGATGGCCTCATGCTTCATTTCTATGTGATGATTATTTGTGGAAAACTTTTAAACCCAATATCATTAAATAATAAAAGCATATAGGGTAAAGGAAAAGGCTTGAGTTATAGATATGTACATGATATTGAACGTCATGGCATGTTACACAGAGCTGCCAAGTGCCAATGGTTTTGTGTGATGTTGTTGTGAAACAGAAATTGACTTACTTTAAACATCATGCTCAACAACCAAGACAAACAATATTCACTAACATTTAGATTGTTTAAAACAAAACATTGAAAACATTTTTCTTTTTCCTGTTTTATTGGATTTTAATTAGTCCCTTCATAGGACCTGATTAAACCAAGATATCATGCATGACACAAAATATAATTATGCTTCAGCGTCCTATGTTCTTTTCTAATTCTCAAGTTGGAGTATAGAAACATTCTATAATGGTTTGTATGGTTGGATGTAATTACTTGGCATTGTTTTACTTTCATATACACCATAAAATTCTCCAAAATAATATACTATTTCATGATGTATCTCTGTGCAGTGCTTTCCTGTCGAAGTACCACCGCTTATTAACAGTACTTTACAAGTAAGTCTCGTACTCTGCATGTAAGCTAATTACCTAGTTCAACTCTGAGCATGTGTTCGTTTAATGTTTCATATTTTGGTAATCTGGGAACATTTTCTAAAGCTCTTGTAATTATTTTTATTTGTCTAGAAATTAATTTTAATATGTTTGAGTGGAGGAGATGATCATAATCCTTCTAAAACATCCGTTAAAGCTTCCTCTGCTGCCATCCTGGCAAGGATTTTGGTGATGAATACAAATTCACTTGCCCAATTGACGTCAGATCCATCAACTTCTTTGCTCCTTCAAACAGCAGGTGTCCCAGTTCAAGAAAATGTACTTCTTTGCTTGGTTGATGTATGGATTGACAAGGTTGGTAAAGCTTGCATCTGTATTGCTAGTTTTCAAAGATGGTGGTATTTGATTCAGAATATGTCACAGTTTTCTCTTATCTTTGCTTGGAGAAACTAAGAATTGCATTACATTACCCCGCAAATGTAAAATGGTTTGTATCAGTGTGCCTTGTAATGTATGTATCAGTCTTGATGAAGTATATTCCATTCTGGAAAAATTCTCCATCGGTGTCACTTTTAAACTCTATATGGATGGTATTAAGAGCTGACTTAGGTTCATTGCAATTATTTTTTATGCAATTTTGTTTTTGATGAAAAAACATGAAAGTGGATGGGAATGGTTATTCACCCAAGACTGGAGAATGTTTCACTTTTCAACATGTCTTTAATATGTTGTTGTCACATTTATTATTAAATACTTAAAATCAATATCTGACTACATTTTTAGTTCATATGTCATTATGTGTCTTACTTTCCATATTTAATTTTTTGCGTCCTTTTATTTATTGTCGATTTATCTGTATACTTTTACCAGGTTGATAATGTTTCCTCCATCCAGAAAAAGGCATTTGGCTTAGCGCTCTCAATAATTCTCACTCTAAGGATGTCTCAAGTCCTTGACAAACTTGATCCAATATTGAGGTATTCTTGCACATTTGAATACTTTGTTATTTGTAAATATGAAATGACACCTTTGTATCTTGCCTGTATACAGTGTATGCACTAGTGTAATTCTGGGTGGGAACGATGACCTAGCTGATGAAGAGTCCAGGTTCGACCCTTATACCATTAATATATTGCACTTTTAAACATTGTCAGTCTATTATATGACTATGTCACACCTATTCTTGCCAATGACACGAGGTCTGAGACTCTCAGGCCAGATCACTACTTTAGAATATAGTTTCAAGAAATGATCACAAGTTCTGAATGCTTTGGGTCATGTTTGACTCATTAACAAATCCTAGTTATTTATATTAACAGTGGTGAAATGAGCCCCAACATGTCTTCAAGCGAGGGCAGTATTCCCAGTAAAGAATTTAGGAAGAGACAGGTAAGACATTATAATATTATCTGAAATCCTCATAGTAGAGTGAACAACTAATGGTTTCCATTAAGTTACATGTTTTTTTATTTTGTTCATAGATCAAACTGTCGGACCCTATCAATCACTTGCCACTGGAGAACTCTGTGAGGGATAATCTGCAGACATGTGCTGCTATTCATGGAGAATCATTCAATGCTGCAATGAATAGCATTCATCCATCTGCATTGGCACAATTGAAGCAGGCATTAAAGATGCCATAGCTGGGTGTGACATTTAGTTCTTGTCATCTTGTATTTGATTTTGGGGCTCTCCATTCTTCAAGTTCATAGATTGATACTTTCTGCTGGGTATGTTTCCTTTGTGTCTTATTTTTTTTCTTTTCCCCTCTTCTTCCAGTTCTCTTGCACAATCACTGCATCATTGATCCCCCTTTCTTATGTGCCATTAATCTAAATAGTCCCCTCTATTTTCTCAGCTGAAGAAAATGTGGGGCTAATTGTATAATCATGCAATGCAAGGTTTGACATCATGGCCAATATGAGCTTTAAAATGCTGAGAAATTTTGACTTTTCTGCAAAAGAATTGTATATCAAGAGGATTGATTAACTTGTTGACTGAGTTATTGTGAAATCATGTTGGCCAAAGTTTTTTGGATAAGTTGTCATTATTGAGGACTTGTTGACTGGGCAGCTAACATGCCAGTATTCTCTTCTTTCAGGATGATATTCAAGCTTCAATTACTTGGATTGATGGATTTGACACAATTTTCTTCTGAGTTGCTTCCGTGCCATGTTTTTGTCCCATCATAATATTCATATTCATTTGTTTATGCCCGTTGGCATCGTGAAACTATGTAAATAGCATGCTGTTCCTTTCTTTATTATATATGAGGTGGAAGGGGCAGCATTGAGTCCACATTGTTCTTTTGATTCGTTGGGAATTATAGGAGATCTTAAATGGTCAGGTGTAGATGGAGCTGTTGGACAGTTACAAATGATAGGTTAAATTATGCCAGATTATAGGCTTGGTGAGGTTTTGTGGGACTGCAAATGATGTTTTGTTGTGTTGTAATAACCTTGTGTGGATGTTCTCTTTTAAATGTTGCTTATTTGCACACAAATTCTGTACATTCTGCGAGCGTTATACAACTTGTTTAAAAAGTGAGCCCTTCTGCCTTAAGGGTGTAGAGCTAATTTTAAACATGTCATGTTTGCAGGGTGAGAGTTGTGACAAAGTGAATTATGCAATAAATATTTTTCTTGCGAGGAAAGTATATACAGTGTAACATTTTTGTCAGCACCAAGTTTGAAAAGCACCAACCTGAAATGATCAAAGTCAACTTTTAAATTGCAAAATAATAATAATAATAATAATAATAATGGTGTAGATATAAGCTAATCTGCAGTTTATTATTGGTATCCTGTGACGAATAATCTCCTACTTGCACTACAGTGAGGATGTTGAAAATTTCTGTATTTTAGCTGTTATGCTGGTGGGATTAAGGGGGAGTGTTACTAGAGACAAACTTACTTGACAGACTTGAAACAAAACAACAGCATCAACATCCCAATCCGAACTTGAATTTAATTTTCTTGGTGTAAATCTGCATTCCGATATTAGAACCTTAAAAAAATGAAAAACTTGAGATAAGAAAAAGCAAAAGCCGGAAAAGATAGAAGACAACGTCAACCACAACCGTTCAGCACACTTGCAAAGATCAGTAACAAAACAGTAATCAATATCCATGGAGTCTATTACATCCTCAGCACCCCAAATATCAATATTCTCAGATATGAGAAAGGTCACAAGTCTGCAGAGAGTAAAAAAGAAAGTGACCAGCCACGTGAAATCCTCTTGCACACTTCAAAAACTTGGTGCATAACAGCAATAGCTCCAATAAACTCTCATCTGATGGGGCCGGTTTGCCTATTGTGTCCCTCTCTGGTTTTTCCTCCTCACCTACATTCTGCTTATCTTCCTTGGTAGTCAACATCAAATCACAGTACGAGTTGGATCAAATTGTTAAAGAATTTGATGTCGATTTGCTCAACTCTGTCCAGAACTTGTTCATGCCCACCGTCTCTGCCTTGACCAAAACAAGTCCAGCTTTAAGCCTTAAAGCTTGGACTGCCAGAAATATTTAGCCACGTTCATTACTAGTCTCCCTTGAGCACATGATAGTTGGGAGCTTGCTAATGAAGGTGAAGGTAAATAAGAAACAAAGAGACTTTAGGAAAATGGTAGATAGGAAAGAGAAAGGGGGAAAAAGAAAAATAAAAAAAATTATATGTTGACTGTAAAATTTGATTCATACGGAAAGTCCAAATCTTAGTCAATCAGGTTATTCTTAAATCTCAAGCTGCACTCAAATTGAAAAGAAAAGGAAGATATCTAAAAAATGATGAACAGCAAGAACAAAGGAAATTTTTTAACGTAGTTCGGCTAAATCCGGATGATATTAGACTCTACGTCCATGGTGACATGTTATTTCTGAGGAAAATATCTTATAGATCTTCCATTCCGGTTTAGCAGAGCTTCTGCTAATATTTTTCACTCTCTTCCTACAATGGTTTCAATCCCTCACTTATAATAGCATGGAGGAGTACAAATGTAATTTGACAAACTGTAAATATATTACACCAAGTAATAAATGTATTTGACTATTTGACCTCCTGTAAGTTGACTTCTGTAGGCTTTAAACTAGCTTTTGCATATTACTTCCTGCGGGTGAGCCCCTGTAGGTTGATATTGGCTACGGAAGAGTTGGAGCTTTCCTCTGAAACTGAGAGTTAGAGTTAGGAGCTAGCTATGGTAACGAGCTAAGAGCTTAATAGTGACTTCAATCCAGGACCTTTCTCTAGTTGGGATTGTCTATTGGGCTTTTGTCAGCCCATTTCACATAGCACTGAAAATACCCACAACACTATATAATTAGGCGTCCAAAATATTTTAGTGACATGAGATTCTAAGTATGTAAGCATCTCTTAAAAAAAATAGAGTTAGGTTACTAAGTAACATTGCACTTTTTTTTTTTTTAAAGTTAAGGGGTGAATTTGCTTCAAATAAAACTTATGAGACAACATTAAAACTTTAGTAAAAGCTAGAGAAGATTTCTCTTTTTTTTTTTTAACAAAATCATTGAAATTACTCAAATACCATTCGTGGATAAGGGTAGAGTCATAATTGATCTCATTCTTTTCACTCTTTAAATCTAGCAAAGTTCACGCATTCTCATTCCATCTCTCTCCTCTTCCAGTTTGGCCCTAATCCTAAACCAACCAATACAATAGACGGAGGCTTTTATGGATTCAACACCAAACATAATAGAACCGATAATACTCACTTAGAAAGATTAAGAGGGCATTTGATAAATAGTTTTTTGATCAAGTTTTAACTGATTTATTGGATTTTAGTTGTTTGACTAAGTATATTGAAGTATTTGATAAATAATTGTTTGAGTTAGTTTTTTTATCCTCAAAAAGATAATTTCAAAAAGTTAAAAAATCTAATTTTTTCAATTAGATATTTGATGTTTAGGGTGTAAAAAAGCACTATTACCCCTAATTAATTCAATTTTTGGTACCCCTGCCCTTGATACACTAAAAAAACTTATAAGAAATATGTATGAAATATATATTATGATAAATTATTTTCTAATTGACTTATATACATTAAATATATTATTTAATCCTTTTTTCATTTTCTCCCACTATCAACTTATAATAAATAACAACATGAACAACGGCAATAATAACAATTAGTAATAATAATAAATTTATTTTTTATTTAAAATTATCTATTTCTTAATAAAAATTGATAATAAATTATAACCATTTATTTCTTAAAAAATATAATAAATAATGAATTATTATTTATTTCGTAAAAGAAAATCTAATATATAATTATTTATTTTTTAAAAAATTAATAAATACAATAAATTATAATTATTTATTTCTTAAAAAAATTTAATAAATAATAAATTATAATGATATTTTTTTAAAAAATATGATAAATAATATTTTAAAATTTAAAATATTATTAAAATAAAAAATATTCAAATAAATTATTAAATATACCTATATCCTTATATGTTATTTTACATATAAGTAGTTAATACTAAATAATTGATTTTATCAAATATTTTTATATAAATAGTTAATGTTATCAGCTGATCAAATCATTTAATACAATCAACCATCAATTAACTACTAATGTAATTAATTAATAACTAATGTAATTAGCTGATTGATAAGTGGGACTTAAGTTATAGCATGTTGTTTTGTAATGGCTAATTGAAAAATGGCTTTATTAATTAGCACCTAAAAGTACTAATTAAGGAATATTTAATAGTATTTAAAACATACAATTCTAATTCTCTAAAATTTATGTGTTTTTGTTTAAGTTTTCAATTCATTGTTAACCCTTTTGTTAATTTCATTTCAATAACAAAACTAGGCATTCAAATTTTTTTAATTAAAAAAAGAGAAAAATGTAAAATACCCTTTCAAGTTTAGGGTGGTTGGTTTTTACTCTCATTAATTTTAAAAACTTGAAAATCAAAACCTTAAACTATAAAAAAAATTTGGAATTAACAATCATCGTTTGATTAATTAACCATTTTATTAAATTACATGACTTTTTCATTAACTTTTTAAGTAAAAATCATAATATTATTCTATATTACTTTCACCAAGTAATTTTTTACACATAATTTCAACGCATTTTTAAGTATTTAATTAAAATTCTATATATCTAATTAATTTCTATTAATTATATAAAAGTAGAAATTATGTGTAAAAAAATGATGTGATAAATCAACATATAATAATATTATAATTCTTGTTTAAAATATTCATGAATAAATCACGTAATTTAATCAAATAATTAATTAAATAAATGATAAATATTAATTTTAAATTTTATATAGTTTAATGTTTTAATTTTAAGTTTTTAACTTTGGTAGGGCAAAATCTAACCATTCCAAACTTAAAGGTAGTATTTTACATTTTTTTTCATAAAAAAATAAACCTGAGCCATTATTTACTCAACTCTAACACCCAAATATTAAACTATTAAATCTTAATCATTAAATCCTAAACTCTATCCAGTAAATCCTAAGATCCAATCCATTAACCTTTAAAATCCTATCTACCAAACTCTAAAAAGTTGTTTGATTCGCAAAAAATTTCATAAAAAGTATAAATTCTCAAGAAATAGAAAATATTTTAATTGTTTAATTGGCCACTATTTCAAAAAATGGGATAAGTTCTATTTCCTACAAAACATGAGAAGTTACTTACCCAACCCTCTAAATATGTTCTATTTTTTGCACTTTTAATGAAACAAAATACATAACTATCCTTATAAAATTTAAATAATGACAAAAATATCCTTTTAAAAATTTATATTGTGTTTTGACAAAAGAACATAACTTTTACGTAAGACATTTGAATCGTTTTTTATAATAATCCCTAAAAAGTTTATAGTTGAATCTAATACTATATGAAAACTTACTTAAGAAGTTCTACTTCCTTAATATCAATCAATTAACTTTTAATACTTTTTTAGGAGTTCACACAAAAAGTTATTTTTTTGAAAAGTTCAACTTCTCATAGAAACTTATTTCTTGTATCAACCAAAGGACTTCTAAATCCTAACTACTAAATTTTAAAACTTTAAACATAAACTAATTGTATTAAGGATATTTGTGTCCTATAAATTGATAAAGAAAACACATTTATTACTCTACTTGAACACATAATAAATGTCATAACTTTTATTTTAAAAATATTTTTTTTAATGTGCAATGAATAATCCTAAACAAATTGCTTGACAAAAAAGGAACCCCGCATAATTAATGCAATACTCAGGGAAAATTAAAAGCATTTTCCTCTAAAAGACAATTGTAAGTCAAAGGTATCCGGTGCTGACTGGCTAATCTATAGTACCTCCATCACCTACCATATAAGGTACACAAGAAACACATCTTCATCCATATTTCCAACATATTACCAGATACTCTCAGACATATATTCATTGTAAAATATATTAGAACAGTAAGGTTGACTTTTCTCATAATACAACATATTAATAGAGTCTCCACATTGCATAAACAAACATTATAAACAAGAAAAAAAAAAAGAGGAAGGTATTTTAATAATGCAAAGCAAGCATGAACTAACTACTGCAACAATTATCAAATTATAAAAAGATTGAAGCCCCAGATAAAAAAAAAATCTTAAGAAGTTGTAATATGATGAACAAAACAAACTTCAACAGACGCGAATCTAATACAGAAACAGTTCATTTTTCAATTCTCCATCCGCAAAATCGGAAGCATGCCAGACAGAATGTTCTTGCACTGTCATTGTGGCATGAACTGGAATACATATAATGAAGGCACAAAAGAAACACAGAATGTAAATAAATTCAATATTAAATCTAACAAAGAAAACGATCATAAATACAGAAGATGCACACCTATATGATTTGCACAGATCTTGAGCGTCTTCGGTTGACGCATAACAAGCCTAACTTTTCCAGTTTCCTTGTGTTTCAAAAGCTTTACTTTGCCAGCGCCTCTTTCCTTCCATTGATTTCCTTCTGTATCAAACCGATACAGCTTCTCTTTCCTAAAATCCTCAAACACAAAAACGACCAGAACCAGAAAAATCTCAAAATTGAAAAAAAAATGTTAAATATTAATTCAAAGACAGAGAATATTCAATTAGCACAGATCGAGAATTGAATCTTCATCTTCCTCGCCTGTGGTAACAGCAACTTCTTCAAGTTTAACTATCGGAGGAACTTGAGCGCCGGTGTCTTCGTCCTCTGCCGGCGCATTCTCTTCGTCTTTCCTGTGTTCAGCTTCAGCGCTTGCCAGTCATATTAAAAATGCTGATTAGAAGAGAAAAGAGGGAGCTATTAATTTCTCTCAACACATGGGAGTAGACTAGCTGAGTGACTAGTAGCAGCACTGGAAGTGGACTAGATGAGTAACTAGTAGACCTACTTGTTAGCTAATGATCATAAATAAACGACAATGAAAGTAGGGTGGAGCGGATTAACTCCGATCATTGACATTAAGAGCCAAAAAAAAATTTGCTATTCTATATTTCTATACACCATGTCTAGATAATTTAAGAACTTCCAATACTTCGTTCTCTTTTAAAATGATGGTAACTCTTACTGAATGGATTCTTAACGGTATTAGAGATCCAAACTTTGCATTATATGATGATTATTGGCCCATCACCAAAATATTCTAACCGTTTCTATTATAAGGAGATAATGAACTTATTTTAAAAGTAACTACAAATCCCATAATTTATGAACACTATATATTGGCCATATTTGGAGATGATTCACACATTCTCCCACTTGTCCAATATATATACTAAGATTTGTTAAAGTAATAAACAAATACATAAATTACAGCGATAATTTTTTTTATAATGAATATTATCTTCCATGTATTACATTATATTTGCATTTAAACATTAATCCAAAAAATTAAATGAATAAACTCTATATTTATTCTAGGTCCAAACTTTATTGACATTTCTCTAACAAAATATACATATAAAACGAAAATGAGAAAAATCGCAATTGAAATAGAGTTTCATTAAAATAACATTATCTCACACAATGAAATTAAATTAAAGGATCAAGACCCATACATTCTATAAGATTCTTGAACCTAAATGGCAATATGCCTTTTGTCAAAGAATCTGCTATTATCAATTCAGTGTTAATATGCTTAATGATCACTGTTTTATCCTTAACATGCTCTCTTACAACTAAGTACTTAATATCGATATACTTATTTCAACTATCATGCTTATTATTCTTAGTTATAAAGACTGCAGATGAATTATCACAAAATATCTTCAATGGCTTAGATACAAAATCAACAACTCTAAGCACAGAAATGAAACTCTTTATCCGTACATTATGTGATGTAGCCTTAAAACAAGAAACGACTTTAGCCTCCATAGTAGAAGTAGCTGTCAAAGTCTACTTCGCACTCCTCTATGATACAGCTTTATCGACAAATATGAAAATATATCTAGATGTTGATTTATGTGAATCAACGTAGCCAGCAAAGTCTAAATCTGAATAACCAATCACTTCCAGGTTATCCATTCATTTGTACATACGCATGTAATCCTTCGTCCCTTGAAAGTATCTTGAAACATTCTTAGTAGCTCTCCAGTGGTCTATACCTGGATTACTCTGATATCTTTCCAACATACTAATAATAAATGCTATGTCATGTCTGGTGCAGACTTGAGCATATATTATACTGCAACAACTGAAGCATAAGGGATGTTCTTCATTTGCTCCCTTTTGAAATCATTCCTGGGACATTGATTCAAATTGAACTTATCTTCTTTAATAATAAGAGCAACACTTAGTGAACAATCTTTCGTCTGAAATCTCTCTAAAACATTATTGATATAAATTTTCTGCGACAAACCCAAAATGCCTCTATGTCTATCTATAAAGATCTTTATGCCAATGACATAAGAAGCATCACCTATATCCTTCATATCAAAGTTTTTAGAGAGAAATTGTTTCACCTCATG
>JANHAO010018962.1:0-13400 GCA_026873985.1 Saraca asoca
AGAACTAAACTAACAAAACTAAGGAAAAGTTAAACAAAAGTCACAAATTAATAACTATTTAAGAGGTGATATTTATTATTTTTATCGGTACAAATTTCACTTATCAGTTACTCAGAAGGTCTTCCTACGTAATCCTATAGTTGGCCTCTTCTGATGAGATCTTCAATAGCATCTTTTAGTGCCCAACATTCTAAGGTGGTGTGTCTAGCCTCATTAGGGTAAGTGCAAAATCTAGTTGAATTTCTGGACTTGGTGGGGACTCTTATTGGTCTGGGCCTTCCAAAGTCCTTGTTGTGCCTTTCTGTGGGAAAAATTTTATCCTGCATGTCTAACAAGACACTGTAGTTCTCCAAACGACCTCAAGGTCACTGGGGCTTTTCCTTCTTCACGAGCTGAGGAGTGGGGTCGTGAGTACGACTCTCGTCATTCCTCTTTTTACTTGCGATGGGACCATTAGCATCCATTTTCTGTCTGGGGTCCTCCGTTTCGAAGATTTCTTCCCATCTTATTTGTTTGGTAGCTTGCTCGTAGAATTCAACAAGGTCTCGAGCTGGGGACTTGTAAAGGCTTCTGTATAGCTTTCCATCTTTACAAAGTCCCATCGAGATGGCTGCTAAGATACTTTCCTTCAAAGGGCTTTCCATAGAGTTGGCTTCATGCCTGAATCTGGCTATGTAGTCTTTCAGCAATTTGTTCCTACGCTGAAAGATCATTGCAAGATGCTAGGGAGGGGTGAGCTGCCTCTTCAGAGCTTGGTATTGGTCAATGCATTTCCTTTGGCATTCTTCCCATCTACTGATACTGTGAGCTGGAAGGTATCTGAATTATTCACGAGATGCTCCTCTTAATGTGGCCAGAAAGACACGACACTTAACCAGAGGGTCAGTTGTTTAGAGATCCATATAGACATTGAATGCATTCAGGTAGTCACTCAGGTCACTGTTCCCATCATATAGCTAGATCACAGGCACTTTAAGTTTCTATGGGAGAGGCTGCATTTCAATCTCCATAGAAAATGGTGAGTTTTCTTCATGGTGAGGTTGGCTGCTTTGAGGTCGTGGGCATTCTTCTAGCCTTTTAAGCCTTTGGAGGATTTCTTCCATTGTCTGGTCCTGTATCTTGGGCTGAAGGGTAGAGCTTTGCGCTCGTTGCAAGCCCCCTAGTTGCTAACTATCGTGGTCTTCGTGAGTCTCCTTTCGGGCTCGTTCACAAAGCTACTGGAGTTGTGTGATGATCTCTTCTTGTTTTTTAGCACTCTGAGCTTGTACTTATGCTAGCGCTTTAACAGTTTCAAATAACTCTCTTACTATATTTTTGAGTGCTAGTTGGGGCTAGCCGAGCGCTTGCACCTCTTCGATTCCAGGGACAGTAGATTGCTGGCGAGCCCCCATAGTGGGAGTGTCTACTGATTAGGGGACTGGAGTAGTTGAATTCTGAGTGGTTCTTCCTTTTGCCATTATGGCTGTAAGAACACTTCAGGGAGCGGATGGGTCCCTACAAATAGCACCAAAGATGTTGATGTTGGAATTTGGTTCACATGGAGAGTCCCAAATTCCAGCCAACGGGAGTGAATTCGTGAACCCAAGGCTGCCTTCCAAAGTGCGAGAGAGGTTAGAGGAAGAGGAAGAAGGATTGAGCTGGAGATAGTGAAGCGGTATTTTAACATGGTTAGGCTAAATCCAGGCAATACAAGACTCTACGTCCACGACAGAGCTTTTATTAATATGAAAAGATTATGTTTACAAGTGTTTTTTGGAGGGAACCTCCTCTCTCTCTCTTCTAACAATGAATTCCTATTTATAGGGGAAGGAGGAATTACATAAAATAATTACAAGCTACAGTTGTGTTACATCAAGAAATAAATGGAAAAGATAGTAAAACTCCTACAATCCGGTTGTTGCAGGCTACTTTTTGTAGGATGGGCCCCTCTGGTCGACTGTGGACTAGCATATATGTGTGTGTCTGACACGTTATCTCATTTTATCAAGCGAGATGTCCATCACCTCGAGCTGGGATTCTTAGCTCGGGGTCGCTTGAGGCAAATCGTTCAACGAGCTCGAGGTTGTTACTGTAGCACAGCAAGCTCAAGTTGGATGGTTGACTATTTAGCGAGTCGGTTGTACGACGACCTCGTTGTGTCATTTTCTAGTGATGTGCGAGATGGTTCTTGTGGGGCACTTTTAGTGAGCTGAGTAACTTAACTGCTACCAAGTTCAGGGTCGTCTCATCCCTCAAAGCTAGTTTTTACCTATAACAGAGAGGAAATAGAACTAAACTCAAAAATTGTAGTTAAAAAGGTAGGAGTGCTAGAGAAAGAAGGATGATTGTGGGTCCTTTCAAGTATCCATGGAGATTTGTTGAATTAGGCTCATAATTCATCTTACATGATACACCTTGGAGTAACTAAAATGTACAATGATTTGAAAAATGTGTTTTGGAAGAAAGGCATGAAATGTGATGTGCTAGAATATGTAACAAAATGTCTCACATGTTAGCAAGTGAAGGTAGAACATCATCGACTAGCAAGATTGCATCAATCCATTAAGATTCCAGAGTAGAAATGAGAAAGTATTACGATAGATTTCTTAGTTGGATTGCTAAAGTCACCGAAGGGTTATGATTCAATTTAGGTCATTATTGATCACTTAACTAAATTGACTCATTTCTTACTGATTAAGATGACTTATTCAACTATCCAATATGCATAAATGTACCTCATTTGAATAATTCCTTTGCATGGTGTGTTGTTAACAATTGTTTCAAATCATGGTACCTTGTTTACTTTTCACTTCTAGCAATCATTTTAGCAAGCGTTAGGTGGTTTAGCACTACTTTCTATCCATAGATCGATGGTTAATCAGAGCAAGCAATATAGATTCTAGAAGATATGCTTCGAGCATGTGTAATGAAATTTGGGGGAAAGTGGGAAAGGTACTTGCCTTTTATTGAATTTGCTCACAACAATAGTTATCAATCAAGTATTCAAATGACACCATTTGAGTTGTTATATGAGAGGAGATGTAGATCTCTAGTAGACTAGCTTGAGCCAGGGGATGCAAAGTTATTAAGGCCTGATCTTGAAGTAGATGTAGTTGAAAAGATACAATTAATTTGTGAGTAGATGGAAATAGCTCATGATAGAAAAAAGCCATACATGAATAATAGGATAAGAGACCTTGAATTCAAAATTGATGACTAAGTATTTCTCAAAGTATCCCTTATGGAAGGAATTATGTGATTTAGCAAAAAGGAAAGTTAGCACCATGATATGTGTGACCATTCAGAATTATCAAACAAGTGGGAGTGGTGGCATATTAATTGGAGTTGCCAGATGAGATGTAGGGAATTCAACCAGTGTTTTTTGTCTCTATGTTGAAAATGTATGTTCCAAATGATTCTCATTTTATTAGAGAAGAACCAATTCAGTTGGATAACAAACTGACATATGTGAAACAACTAACAACTATCCTTGATTGATAAATTTGAAAATTAAGGTCAAAAGAAGTTCCTATGATAAAAGTGTTATAGGGATGACATGATGAATAAGAGGAAACATGGGAATTGGAAACTGATATGTGAAGGCAATATCCACAATTATCTAGTAAGGGATGAATATAAAAATCATTACTTGCTCTAGTTTATCTATCAGCATTATTTGAATTCAAGGATGAATTCTTTTAAGCAAAAGAATTGTGACAAAATAGGAAGAATTTTCTAAAATCAATTTTGGTAACAAAATAGGGAAAATAAAAATATTGAAGAATACAAAATTATAGATATAAAGTTAAGAGAGACTTATATATAGTTGAAATAGACTATGTAAAATTTTAGAAATATTTCAAAGATTAAGTTATTGCTATAAATGTTTAATGAATAAAAATTCATATTTTTGAAAATTAATTTCTATAAAACTTTGAAAATATTGAAACTAGGGTTACAAATATTGAAAGAGTATAAAATTGGAGTTATTATGAAAGTATTTAATTTAACTAATTTATATTAAAGTTTTGTGATCATTGATGATTGGCAAGCATGTTAAATTTGAGTTCAAAATGGAAGAAACTAGAAAATTACTAAAAAGAGAAAATAGTCAACTTGTAGTTATTGGGAACTTGACCTATATTTCCCATTCTACCTTCCTATTTGTTGGCTTCTTTTTTTCTTTTTCTTGGCTTCAACCTAAAAAAAGTCATGCAAACTTCACCATTTTCTCCTCCAAGCTTTCCTCTTCTTTCTCTATCTTCTGTCTCTCTTTAAAAGTAAGCTCACTAACTCTTCTTACTATTTTCTCAAATTTTTGTTAGTAAATATTCTCTTCTTCCTCTTTGTTTTGGTATCAAAATCATGCTAATCCATTTGATAAAACTCAGGGTATAAATTTTTACAATTTGCTATTACTGTTCATGTCACTATTTAACTTTTGAATTAACTTAGTTTTTCTAGTGATTTAGAGCTTAAATTTGTTAGATATAACTGGTTTTTGTCAAATTGCACCATAATAGAAATATATAAGCTTAGATGAAGAAAGCAATCCATGGAAAAGTTTGAGAGCTAATAAACTCTTCTTTTGTGTTCTTGAAGAGTATAGGTAGATTTAGTATGATTAACTGCACTATTCAGTTCCTGGTTGTCGAGGTGAATATCCCTTACTTCTTATCAATTAATATACATTTCTTGCTTGAGATCCGTTGAATAAATGGTGATAGTTGATGAAAATAGATTTTGAGATTGTGAAGCATGATTGATGATTGAAAGGATTGATTAGTAAAATGATTAGTTTGTGAAAGAAATAATTGGGTTTTATGTATGTTTGAGCTATTAAAATATGTTGAGTTAAGGCCTTATAATGTATGATTGAATTGGAAATTGTTTTTCCTTATTTTTCTACTATTGCTTGCAATTTCTACTGGTGCGATTCTAATCTCAGCTTTTTAAACTAAACTTCCAATCATGCTTATAGAAACTCAAAAGTTTTATTTTTACAATTCAAATCGGGATTTGAACTAGATCGAGGGTGATTCAAATCGACCTTCCTTACTTTGTTTTTTGATTCTACTCATGATTTTGATTGCATTGAAATTGGAATTCCTGAAAGTTTGCACATTTTGGCTAGTAAACTCGCATATTTAACTAAATTCATGTGAGTCAAACCAAGTCTTCCTCATTTGAATTCCTTGCTTCTAATTTTGATTCTTCTCAAACTTCTTCAATGATTCTAATCATGATCCTAATCGCATTTCTAGAAATTTCTGTATTTCATGGCTTGTTTCATGCTTCTCAAATTTATATTAAATTTGACTTGGTTTGGACATAATTGAACCTTGTATATTAATGAGAAAGTATGGTATGCCTATGTATATGAATGTGAATGCTATAGTACTTTTATTATGGATACCTTTATTATGTAAAGTGTGATGGCATTTGTAAGATACAAAATGATGTGTAAAACCATGAATGACAATGAAATGTGATCTAGTGATATTGATGACATGTGATGAGGGATAATGAACTGGATCTTGGATCTGCATATTCTAATTAATGAGTGGGATAAGGATGGATTAGAGGGATAAGGCTGGGTTTGTGTAGGATAAGGCTAGATTGGAGTAATAAGGAGATTTATTTTTGCACTATATTATTATGTGATTGGAATACACAGTGAGCCAATATGATGATTGGTGGCTATGAGAGCCTAACTTAGCACAATGTTCAAAGGTAATGTAATGTGAATTTCTTCTTATATGAATTACTAGCGATCAATAATTGCTCATGAAGGTTTATATGAGAAATAGCTAATTAGACGAGGTATGAATGCTCATATTTATACATGCTTTGTTGCTTGGTGAGTACATAAATCTAGTATGTTTTATTCATTAAGCCCTATACTCTTTCTTCTATGGATTGTTTTTTTTTAAGATTCTCAAGATGTTGCAAATCCCATTTTGGAAAAGTAAGGTAGACAATAATCCAATGGAAATACTAGCTGACACATACAACACCATGGTCTTGAGTCCTCTAGAAAGCTACCAAATAAACATCCACTACATAGTCATCTTGAACTTCATAGGATGCATAGTTCTATGTGATGTTAAAATAATCCCATTGGAACCACCAAATGTATTGTTGACGATGGCCCTTGGATGGTTTGACCCTTGAAGGTCATCCATCCAGATGAAAACCATTTTGTTATCTTTTTTTTTTTTTGAAATCATGTAAATGGAAAGGACTACAAAACTTAGTTGTAGTAACCTACATTCTAAAAATATGGAATGACATAGGTTATTGTAACTTCTTTTGGATACCTTTTTTTTTTTCAAAAGTGCATTTGGTTGTTGTTATATGTGAAATTCGGTTTGATCTAAACGGACTAGTGGATGGTTTGAGGGCAACAAAAGGATTAGTTCGAAGGGCATCCAAATCGCCCTGTCACCAGGTCTCATCGCCAGATGACCTTGTTAACCCAGGCTCATATGTGATAGAGAGAGCTTGACCTCTCCCTTGAGATGTGCACAACCACGGACTATGGTACCCAACTAGCAGAATGCCACTAGCGGCCTAAGAGCTCGCTAGGCAGAAGACCAAGTCATAACAAATGGGGCCCACCTGTAAGAGACAATCTGCAGAGCTAAAAAAGGAGATTTAGACTAAATATGCTATCTTGTACATTAAATATTGATGTAACATACTTGCTACACATGAAATTACTATTGTAGCCTTCTCTCCTCTATAAATATGAGGAAGGAGCCATTTGTGTAAGAAGAGATCCCCGGAACACAGGCAGAAACTCTAAGTGTTGTAACTTTGTAAAAACACCATCATAATGACACGCTACCATGGACGTAGGATCTGGTGATATCCGGATTTGGCCAAATCATTTTAAATCCTTTGCCTCTTTCTCTGCTCTTCCCCCTTTCTTTGTTTATCTTACTGTCTAGTTGTGCTCAAACTGGATAAAGGTCAAAGATCTCGAAGAATCCCCCTATTGGCTGGAGTTTGGAACCAAACCAAAATCTGACATCAACATTTTGGTGCCATTTGTGGGAATCTCACCTATTCTGGTTCGTTTCCTATTACAATGGCCAAGGGAAGAGCCGCCAAAGTCTCAAATGCACAGCCCCATCCACTAGATGGTCATGTCTCAACAACAGATTCTTCCATGACTCCAGTCATCGGCACAACCGCTGATGTCCCTCTAACCAACTCTATCCCACTAGCCGCCACTATTAATGGTATTGACGGAGAACAAACCTAGCTTTAATGCCAGGAGAAGCTTGAACATATGATGGGAGAATTGACTAGAGTAGTCACGTTGTTAGCACAAGGTGTGCAGAGATAGGCTGAAGCCCTAACACCCATGAATGTTTTCCAGCGGTGACAAACTAACATCCGGGTGATCCCAACCAAGGTAACACTCCAACTCATTGCTCACCAGAGTAGACCCCAAGTTGTGACTCCCATGACAATGAAGAACAAAGGATCCAATGATCATCTAGCCAGCACTTTAGGGTGCGAGACCCATTTGTCAGGGAGCAATTTCAGAAGGTAACTTAGTTGGATGAACGTCCCCGAGCCCCAAGTGATCAAGCTCACTATGAGGAGCGAACACCACTCTCTATGGAGATCAAGGCTCGAACTCTCCCACTTAAGTTCAAGGTCCCTGCGATCTTATTGTATAATGGGAATTCTGACCCCTATGATCATCTGGATGCATTCAATGTTCAGATGGATTTACAAATAGCAAACCCATTGGTCAAGTGTCAGGTATTTCCGGCTACGTTGGGAGGTGTACCTCGAGCTTGGTTTAAAAGCCTCCCAGCTCACTCAATTAGCAGTTGGGAAGACTGTCAACAAAAGTTCATTAGCTAATACTGAGCATTGAAGAAATAACTTGTGCCCCCTTTCAACCTCGCTATGGTCTTTCAGCGCAAGCACAAGTCACTGAAAGAATACATTGCTAGATTCAGGCTCAAGGCAAATTTAGTGGAGAGTCCATCTGAAGAAACCATGCTAGCCTCCATCTCTGCGGGACTTTGCAATGATGGAAAGTTATACAAAAGTCTGTACAAGTCCTTGGTCAAGGACCTCATCAAGTTCTATGAGCGAGCTGCCAAGCAAATCAAGTGGGAAAAGACCTTCGGCTCAAAAAAGTCTGACAAGAAGGATGAAAAAGCTAGCTCCTCTCGCGGCAAGAGGAGGAGGGATGTGGATCAAGGTGAACACTCTGTCGAGTGGATGACACAGAAGTCCAGAATGTCTAAAGGTGAGCGACCTTAGCACTCGGACCATCTTGAGCAGTATAGCATCATATCCTACTCCCAAGAGAGGATTTTCATGATAGAGAGAGATAGAGAAGATTTGGGGTGCCCCCGCCCTCTAGGATTCCTTTTAGGTGAAGAAACCATGAAGAATTTTACGCCTATCACAACGAGGCCAGTCATGGTACTTCGAATTATCGAGCTCTCAGGGAGGCAATTGAGGACCTGATCAGAAGGGGATGTCTAAGAGAGTATGTAATGCAACTCACAAAGTAGCAACCTCAACCTTCTCAACAAAATATCGGCCAAGGACCGAGGGGCTCCATCCAAATCATACATTGATGATGTATTCTAAATTTCAAAATGAATGTAAATATTATCCTTTCACTTTGTCGAGGGTATAATGCTGATTGGCCTGATGCCATTATCTCTCTCTGCCCTACCTTTGTTGCTTTTAAGTATTTACAGTATCTGTAGCTTGCATGCGGCCAACTCCCACCAATTCTCATGAGAAACTCAATGCCAACTGTGACACTTAGTCTGATTAAGGCCCCCGGAGCTCATTCTAGGGAAGAATTGACGGTCGCTTAACCAACATAGCTGCATGCTCGCTGAGGCATGGAGATGCTCGAAATAAACTCACTTAACCAGCGTAGCTGCGTGCTCACTTTGATGTGGAGATGTTTAAAATAAATTCACTTAATTAGCATAGTTACGTGTTCGTTGAGGCATGGAGACACTCAAAATAAACTCGCTTAACCAGCGTAGCTACATGCTTACTGAGGCGTGGAGACACTTAAAATAAACTCACTTAACTAACGTAGTGGCATGCTCGCTAAGGTGTATAGGCACTCTTTAACACTTAGCGCTAGCAACACTTTGTGCCTGTTGAAGTGTAAGGAATTGACAAATTGATTATTTGCCTAAGGCAATAGAATCATTTTATTTTGCCGCTAACTTGTGACCAATTATTCACAGCTCTCATGTGGAGTCATTTGCTTAATTGGTCATGAGATCGGCCAGGAGGTGAGATTGCTCTAGTTCGCAGCTTACTTGTAACCAAGTGTTCATAGCTCTCGTGCAATTTTTCAAACGTATGCAGATCACTCAGATCGTTCAAGCAATATGTACATGAGAAACAAGAATAACAAAAAAGAATTACAGAAAAGAAATTTTATTCATTAAAAGACCTCAACGAGGTAGATACACGTCAGAAAGCTCTAAATGTGAGCTAATCAAAATACAAAAGGGAAAAGCTATGAATGAGAAGAGGAACCGGCCATGAAGGGCTGCACCCTAGCTTATTAGAGTCCAAGCACCACCAAGGTCCTCAAATTTTTGCTTCCAGTGCATCCCCGGTGGCAGCATTGCAGCTCTTTATTTATCCAGCCCCTAACTCCTATTCTGATTTATGAAAGAAGCTAATCAAGAAGCATTGGGAGCTTGGCCTGCTAAAGAATTGCCTTACGGTGGAGCTAAGAGGACATAGTCTGAGATCCATATGAGATCTCTCCATATTAATAGAGAAGCTGAGTCTTCTAGACTCTCTATGCAATAGACCATGCATGCCTCTTTGGAAGGCTAGAATGCCGGAAACAGTGGTGGTTGATTAGGAAACTTCATGGTTTGCTTAGTGCAAAAATCGAAGGGATTGCCTTTCCCTTATATAGAGCCAAGCTGGCTCCATTGAAGGATCCAAATTCATTCCCCCAACTACTAACATTTATGGCCTCGAAAAAGGCTAAGTTTAACTCAACAATAACTACCAGACACATGCCATGAGAGACATGTCTAAGTGCAGATGAAACGATAGTCTCGAAAAAACACTCTGACTGATTAGAAATCAAAGAGTTTTAACTCCCAGGCTATAGAGCAAGCTAAGAGTTAGGGGCGCTTATGTTATATATGAAATTTGGTTCGATCTGAATGGATTAACGGATGGTTCAAGGGTGGCAAAAGGATCAGTTTGAAGGGCATCTAGATCACCTCATTGTCAGATCACATCACGAGATGACCTCGTTAACCTAGGCTCATATGTGATAGAGCTAGCTCAACCTCCCTCCTAACGATGTGCATGACCATGGACCGTGCGGCTCGACTAGCAGAATGCCACTAGCGGCCTAAGAGCTTGCCAGGAAGAAGACCAAGTCATGCTTTACCCCAAGGGCAAATAGGGCCCGCCTGCAGAAGATAATTTGCAATTGTCGAAAAAGAAGATTTAGTCTGTATGTGCTATCTTATACATTAAATGTTAATGTAACATACTTGTTTCACATGAAATTACTATTGTAGCCTCCTCTCCTCCATAAATATAAGGAAGGAGCCATTTATGTAAGAGGAGATCCCTAGAACACAGGCAGAAACGCTAAGTGTTGTAACTTTGTAAAAACACCATCATAATGACATGCTATCATGGACATAGGGTCTGGTGATATTCAGATTTGGCCAAACCACATTAAATCCTATGCCTCCTTCTCTATTCTTCCCCCTTTCTTTGTTTATCTTTTCGTCTAGTTGTGCTCGAACTGGATAAAGGTCAGAGATCTCGAAGAATCCCTCCTTTGGCTGGAGTTTGGAACCAAACCAAAATTCGACATTAACAATTATTTTGGAAGTATAAGTGGGCCTTAGGATATAGGGTTGATAGGAAATATTTTATGGTAACAGTTGTAGTCATACATATAATCTGGCTAAGGCTAGTATTTAGCCTGTTGGGCAGTACCAATGTAAATTAATGGTATAAGTATATATTTCTTCATGAGTATCTCATGTGTTAAAGTTTGCCATGCCTTAGTCACCTTTTTATTATAATGAGATAATTCTATGAAAAACCTAAAATTATGGTAACAACTATAGATGGTAAAAGGTTAGTGAATGCCTAGTGAAGGGTGATATTCATGCTCGTCATGACCAAAGTTTTAGGGTTGTGACACCAATGGCCATCATCAATACCTTCACTGAGGTTACTATGTCACTCAACTTGGCACAAAGAGTTGCTACAACATCCTTCACCTTGTTGGTAAGGTCTTTCAAAGCATCCTTTAAATCTTTCTAATTGTTCTCAATCGCAACAAGCTACTCACCAAATTATGGAGCATCACTAGTTCCTATGCCTTCGACTCCCACGCTAGCTTCAAGATTTCTAATTCTTGGCCCTTTGAAAGATTGTAGGCATCTCATCACTTTCCAAATTTCTTATGGTCTTGACTTCTCCTTCAAGATTCTCAATTGTAACATCAATTACACCAAAATGTTTAGTGGAAGTCATTTTCTTCAACATAATGAGGTATCAACAGAGTGCAGCAGAAGACAAAGAAGCATGGTCTCCACATGCTCTGATACCAAACTATCATAGTTCGATGGTTTGATTGTTCAAACATGTGACACTTAAAATCTCTTGGAACTTAGTTAATTAATACTTGAGAATAAATTAGCCAACTGACCATACACACCATCTTAGTTTTGAAAATAACAATGACACCCACACAACACATGGCAACCAAATCATATGTAAAGGCAATCAAGTCATTCACATAGACAATCATGATGTGTTTATGCAATTCAAGCAAATGCAGATAGATGTGGCCGAAAGTTGAGAAATTTTGATGGATCGATATTTTAATTGAAAAGGGACTATTTCTTTATTCATATTTAAAAGGCTCGTTACAAACTTCCAAGTTTGTAGGGGAGGCTCATGGCCACACACTTGATCCCTTAGAAAAATGCTTTGATGCCTACCTTGGGTCACTAGGAACTCCCTCTCTAAAAAGCAATTTAAGCCAAAGCTCTATTAGCAAGAGAAAACATACCTTTTCCAATTGATATAAGGACTTTTTTTCTTGCTCAAAAGGGTTCTATTATGCCACAATGTCACTATAACAATTTTGGCCTTTGGCAACACTAAACCTTGTAGCACTTAAAAGCTGTTGCCTATAACTAGAATAGGCAATAGTTTTCTTTTATTATTATTATTGCCTTTGTTTCTAATTTCAAGCAATAATCACTTAAAATCATTGCCATAGAGATAATAGACAACACTTTTTTGAGTGTTGCAAAATTTTGATTAATAGGCAACACTTAAATTATGTTACCAAATATTTTTTTTACAACAATTTTATAATGTTAGTTAATGCTTTTGGTTTTATAAGTTTTTTTTTCATACAATAGAAAAAAGAAAAAAACACTATTACATTATATCTCCCTCGCCATTATTTCCCTTTTCCCCTTCTAGTCCTTCTGCTTTTGGACTATCTCCTACCAAGCTGTGCATTGCTCCTTCTGCTTCTGCTTTTACTACTTTTGGTTCTACTTCTACTACTTTTGCTTCTGCTACTACTGCTACTTCTGGTTCTGCTCGATCCTTTTGCACATGCTTCTACTTCTACTCCTTCTACTTCTACTTTTGCTTGCTGAGTTCTCCCGTGTTTCTTCAGCTAGCGATCCAACCCATGCTAAAAATTGTCAAGGTGATTATTTTATTTTGTGTTTGGTTTAATCTTTTATTTTGATATAATTGAGAAAGTGTCATTAGGCTTCTATGGCTTTCAATGAAATTAGAACTTATGAAAACACAAATTAATGACGTTTGTTTTGATGAAATTAGATGAGGTAAAGATAGATCTACTTATAAGCATAGATCTACTTATAGATGAGGCTAGGGTTACTAAGATTCATACTATGAATTGATTCAAATATGAGTTTCATGAACCTTTGGTAAAAAATTGCCAAAGGCAACTTCTTATGAATCGATTCCTAAATTAATTCATGAGAAGCTGTCTTTGACAATTTTTTATTGAAGGTTAAGAAACTTTTGTGAATCGATTAGGTAATCAATTTTGTAGGGATGAATCAATTCCTAAATCAATTTAGAGACAAATTTTTTTAGAATTCAATGCATTTGACGATTTGATGTGATTATTTTGTCTTGTTACTTAATTTTCTTTTCTCAATAAACTAAAATATGTGGAGGAGGATTGGATAGATTTACCGAGGCATAGCAAGGAGTACATTGATGGTGTTAAATTTTTCTTAGATTATGCTTTCACTAAAGGAAAACCACAAAGAGGTGAGATTTCATGCCCTTATGCTATTTGTGCTAATGGCAAATGGGAAAAGAGAGATATAGTGTATGGTCATTTGATATGCCAT
>JANHAO010018963.1:0-13391 GCA_026873985.1 Saraca asoca
TTTTTTTTATAGGAAATCATTAATTTTTTTAATATTATTTTATTGTAATGAATAATAAAATATATTGATGAATAATAGTAATTTTCATATAGTAATAATAAATAATAATTAAATGATTAAATAAATTTTTTGATTTAACATATTAAACAAATAAAAAAAGAGAGAGAAAGAAGAAAAAAAGAAAATAAAAGAGAAAAAAGGTAACAAATAGGAAAAAAAGGTAACAAATAGGTAGCAAAATGTTGCGTTTTTTCACGCAGCATGGCAGCTTCACGGCCAGCACAGCAAAGAATTCAAATTCTGCCCTTTATTTCTTCTCTATCTTTACATTTCTTCCCCTTCCTCCTTTTTTCTCTCTCTCATTCATGTCTCTTGTCTTCTCTCTCTCCTTTCAATTCTACAAATATTAATAATTTAATAATTATATTAAAAATTGTGGATATTTAAGTAATTAACAAAGTTAACGAATGTAGTTAATAGTTTTGACTAAAGTTAAGTGAATATGAAATTTTATGAAAAAATAACAAATGAGGAAAAGAATAATTTAAATATTATTCTTTAGATGTTACTTTTAGTACAAAATGTGCTTAATGTGCTTAATTTTTATTTTTTACTAATAAAAATTTATTGACTTTTATATTGAAAATATTATAATAATAAAATAATTATTCTACATCATAATTTTAAATATGATATTTGCATATATAATAATATTTTTCAATAAAAAATAAGTTATTTTTATGCACCAAATAAAAAAAAATTATTTTCTTTCACGTTATTCAAACAACAAAAAATCAAAATATTTTTTAGAAATACATTTTCTTCGGAAAGCATTTTCCATCAAATTTTACTTTTTGTAAAAACAAACGGAGCCTAGGAGTGAATCAAATTTAAACCCATCATAGAATTCTTTAAAATTAAATTTTTATATGCTTTTATATAAATTTATAACTTTCATAAAAAGAAATTATATTTATGTACTTAATAAATATGAAAATTTGCATAACAATCTTTAAATTTATGATAATTTTATTTTTGATAAAAAAATGTTACAACAAACTTATAAAGGTTACAAATAAATATGAAAAAATTTTAGACATATATTGTAAGGATCAAAACTGAAAAAAAAATTAAGACTTTCATGAAAATAAATTTGAAATTATGTCAAAAATAATATGCAACAAGCCAACATATTATGATATATATATTTATTTTCATTTAAAAAAATCAAATACAAACAATGGGCAAAATTAGAGGGAAATTTTTGAGGGATTGAAAAATAATTTATTAAGAATTTTTAATGAATATTTCTTTTAAGTTTTATATAGACTTTTTTTTATAAAAAAAAAAGATTTCAGAATCACAGGGATAATTCTTCAAGTTTTCCAAAGTTTTGAGGGGATAAAGCCCCTCGCCAATGAAGGACTAAAAAAATTATTAATTTAATGGATAACATGGATTAATTCCAAAATTTTATATACTCCAATACTTTAATTCTAAATTTAAACTTTCAAAGTTAATTGGAATTCAACGCTCCTAAAACAGAAAGCAATCATATATATATATATATATATGTATATTCAACAATTAATCATTATGTTAACATAAAGTCCTAGTTTGTGCCTTGAAGATTTCATATATGCAACAATTAATCATTATGTTAACATATAGTCCCAGTCTGTGGCTTGAAGATTTCATAACATTTAATGCCACCGGTCATAATTAATTTACGATGAGTGTGTTAGTGTATAATGCATTAAAGCCTGCGGTAGCATTGATTTGTTTACTCTGCAACTGCAGTTGCAATAATGATATGCCTGCAATGCAAAATTAAGTGTGCATCTGCTGTAATAATGAACCACTTAATATACATTTATGTTGAATTATTAAAATCTCACACTTTATTACGATTATTATAGTCTAGCGTGATGCACGTGATTCTCTTTGGTGTAATTTATGATGTAGGTTGAAGATAAACTCAACATTCACCTAAATTTTTACTTTCCAGAATTTATTTTTTAATTATTGAAATTAACAACACTCAATAATCCTTGCAAAATAATAAAAAAATTGGTACCCTGTTTTGGAAAAGAAAAAAAGATGCTGTACATATATTATAAAATAATAATATTAAAATCAATACATTATACTCTGTTTTTATACAAATAACTCCGACTCTTATCTAAATAGAAGCTCCTCTAATCCTAGGCAAACACTTTGCCGTTGCCAAAATGAGCAATTATTTACAAATAGTAATATTAGCATATAAGGGATTAGATTGCAATGCGTGGCCATAATTTTAAATCATAATAATCACAATTATTTCATTTTTTCATATTTTATTTATAATTTTATTATTATATTATAATCACAAGTATAATTATAATTGCTATTTGGAATCATGCCAACACACGAGATCAATAAACAAGATTTGACACTACATCATGTACCATGAGAAGAAATATTCCACTAAATGTGGAATCAGTGTTACAGTATAAATGTCTGCTAATTCTCATTTCTAGTCTTACGATCATCTAATTACTATCCTCAAATCTCTAATTATAGTAGAAACTATTAATATTTTATATATAGTAGGAATTAGAGCCAACATACTAAATAATTTCATGAGTTGATATTTAATTCCAGCATAAATTAATATGAATTATATCACATACAAGCTTAAATTTAATTTATTATTAGTATAAAATTTGTTACACTATTATTAAATAGAAAAAAATGTCATATTATCAAAAAGATAAAAATAATTAAGAGTTTTTATCGATAATAAACAAGTTTAATTAACTTTTTAATAACGAGACATCACATAAATAGATAATAATGTAAAGTTGACTTGATAGTCGATTAAAATTAAATCCATTACATATATTAATAAATTTTTAACAATGTAGTAATTTAATTAAGACTGATTAAAGAAATACCCAATTAACATCAGACTCAGAGAGTATAAAATTATTATTCCACAGAAAAATCTACTGATCAACAACTTGAGAAAGATACGATTTCTAATATGCCTTTGTGATTGTGAAGATATATGGTAATAGCTGCCTTCCCCATTACTCGGATCCTTCACTGTGACAACAACCTTTGGTGGATTTTAACTGACTATATATTTATCTGTGTGTTGCCACTACCTTTCTCATAAACCTCTTGATATAAATGGAACCACTGTAGGTAGGTCCTTTGCTCCCAGTTTCATATTTTTCTGTCAAAGGGCTGTTTTCTTTCTTCATATATATATATATATATATAGAGAGAGAGAGAGAGAGAGAGAGAGAGAGAATCCCAGGGGAACTGATATCTTTTACAAGATCTCAGCGTAAGAAATGGAATTCATGCATGCATTCTGATTAGGTATGAATCGTGAATACTAAATAATCCATCAGATACAAACTGTACTGAATCTATCTCATCATGAAATAACGTATGCAAACTGTACCACATAGGCTATATAATAAGGTTTTCACCATTTTGCATGAAAATAGATGACTTGGTACGTATTGATTTTCATATGGCTACAGTTGCTTCCAAGATCTGTCATTTTCAGGAAGAATCTTAAAACGATCAAAAGGAAAGAAAGAGAAGATAATGAAAAGAGCTTTAGCTTCATAACTTTTCTGAATTATATAGTCTGATTATAATAACCACATCATCTAGGGTTAAAATAAATGTTTCTACATGCTAATCATGAAATAGTAAACATCTTAATTATTAACTCGAACTCATTTTAATTAACATGAACCCTATAGATTATAGATTCTCTTTACTACTAATTTAGAGGTATATAATATAATATAAAAAGGAAAATGACATAATTATAATTGAATTAGAAATAATATTAAAAAAATAACTAGCAAGACTTCACAGTAAAGTTTTTTATGTCTTAAAAAAATTGATATGTACATAAGATTCACATTAATCAGTACAGACTTAAGTTTATAACATCACTTATCATGAAAACCTTTTACATCTGATTTAGTCATCTATTTGCCGACTTGAAGAATGACATTAAACTCCATTGGTTGAGAAATGAGTAGTTGAAAGAATTGGTCCTTTTCTCCTACCCAACTTTAAGTAAATAATGTAATATTCATGGAGTGTGTAGTGGAGCTCCATAAGGGGAAAAGAGCTAGAATACTTATGAAAAGATCAACAAACTATTTAACTTTTTAGATGAGGAGGGGACATTATTTGCAATCACCAGCAAATAATACTAAGGTGAAAAATACAAACTGACTCGTTAAAAATGAATAAAAAATATCTAATAAAAACCAAAAAATTTCATTTTTTTTTATGGAAATTAAGGCATGGCTAAAACATAACTAAATTATTATTAATCAAAGAGTTAAATATACTGACCGTGCCAACGTTTAATGAAAGTTACACCTACCTCCTTTACATTTTACAAATCAAGACACATAAATTCAATTGTATATGATACACAAAGTTATATATGCAAAATTGAGTAGATATTAATTGATTCTACAAACAAGACCATTGACACATACATGATTAAACAAGAAATTGCAGAGTGAAAAAACAAATGGAAAAAGGGCAGAAATAGAAGAAAATGACATCTACGTACTGGCTCTATGCTTCAAACATTAATAAAGGATATTTTGATCATTTTCTAGTTCAAATATCCCTTAAATTTATGTATAATTTTTCATCTTTTAAAAGAGATCGATGTAAATTTGGTGAGAATGCAATGAAAGTTGATCTAAGTTTCGTTAAATCAAAACGTTTTTTCACATTTTGCCAAGAGTACAACATAGGGAATTCATTGAAGACGACAAACGCGCTTTTGCGTGTATTTAAGATACCTGGTGGATGGTGGGCTGTGCAGCTATTTTAAACAAAAAAATCCATACCATATTGTGTTGTTAATAATTTATTGTCTGCCTTTATAATGACACCTCAGTAAACATTTAGCATTGGACCCCAGATTTGGTGGTGCATCTATGGTAATTTATGAAACTACTAGCTCCTGCAAAACCCGGATTCAAATGAGACTATGTATTATTATAACATATCATTAGAAGTATGCCGTATAATGTGGGTTAAAAAAACATGTAAAGTTAGTACAAAATTTTATTATTTTATAAAAAAATTTCGAATATGAAAAAATAATCATAAAACTTAATTACAAGATAAACAAGAATGGCGTAGAGAAGCATTACCTTACATCTTTTTGTGAAAGGTTTCTTTTTTGTTTTAATAATAATAAAAGTGATAAATTATTTAATATACAAATGCATAATATTTGAGTTTAAATTTAAGTCATCAAAAATATAAAAATTTTAAAAACAACGACGGATACAACTACATCAATGTTTTAAATTATGATGTACAAATCATAATATTGCATGTAAAATTATTATCGTGAATCATTTTACAATCATAATTTTTTTACAATTTTACATTACAAGAGTCTTATTATTATTTTTTTTTTGTATTTATATATAA
The DNA here is from genome assembly GCA_026873985.1 of Saraca asoca. Taxonomy (NCBI): domain Eukaryota; kingdom Viridiplantae; phylum Streptophyta; class Magnoliopsida; order Fabales; family Fabaceae; genus Saraca; species Saraca asoca. The sequence goes on from JANHAO010018963.1 coordinate 5,485, forward strand.
TTTTACTGATCATAGAAAAATTACACTAACAACTACAATTTAAAATCATGCATGCATGCACCGTACTGTTAAATATACAGGCTAAAAGTTTTCTATCTAAATAAAATCGAAGGGCATGTTCAAAAAGGAAACAATATCCATTTACAACTATTGAAATAATTGTTAATATTTCCAATCTTTTCTGTATCAAGAAAAATGTGAAATCATTTGCATCTCAATTCTTTATCATTTGACTTCAATTTCAGAGCCTTACTTTCAAATCTTAAACAGATTTTATATTTCCCATCTGCGCCCCGTGTGAAAGCTTTAACAGGCGTTTGATTTCTGGAAATATTTTTTACTTTCATTTCTTATTTTTATTTTTTAAAAATGATTTTTATTTTCAAAATTTTAAATTTTAGAAAATATATTTAGTTTGATTTATTATTTTTATTTTTAAAAAATGAAATTAATAAAAACATGTTTGATTTATTCATTTTCAATTAATTAAAAATTTTAAAAAATTACAATAATATCATTATATTTTCAACTTTTGAAAACGAAAATGATGAAAATATTTTTTTTATTTTTATTTTTTAATTTATTTTAGAAAATATTTTCAAAAAATATTTTTAATAAAATCAAATCAAATATATTTTTAATTTATTTTCTATGTTTATTGAAAATAAAAATAAAAAATATTTAAACCAAACGCTACCTTAATTTGTGAACTGTACCAATCAGAGTAGTACGTTAAGGACAGACGAAGTAAATAGTATTGATAACCTTAATTAAAACCCACCATATATATTGCATTTGATAACTGAGGAATCCAATTTTCAAGGACGAATTAGGCAGCCGCACATGACCAAATTCACTAGCAATATAATGGTTCATCTAACTTTTTATTCCGTTGGATGCTTTTATGGCATCTTTATAACATTCGAAAAAGCAGAAAAAAAATATGACAAAACCTAATCATTTTTTAAAAAAATAAAAGGTAATAAAATAATTACATGTGACAATTTTCATCAGTCATTATGTACTTCCTGGTTTGTGCTCTATATAAAGCCACTATCTTCTTCTTTCGTTTGAACTAATTAAGTCTCATTGGATCTCAATTCCTAGTACTTGCCTCTCTCTGTGTCTCTCCTAGTTGACTGCATAGGCTGTACTGAGAATGGGAAGGTCACCTTGTTGTGAGAAGGTGGGGTTGAAGAAAGGGCCATGGACTCCAGAGGAAGATCAAAAGCTTGTTGCTTACATTGAACAACATGGCCATGGAAGCTGGCGTGCATTGCCTGCCAAAGCTGGTGATCTTAATTTGCTGTTTCTTTTTAATTTAGCAACCTCGCCAAAATCTCTCACACTATTTCACGTTGAACATAAAGCATAATGTATGTTGAAGCATAAAACTAACATACGTCGATCATCTCTAAAGAACATATAAGAATATTTATCTGCTTGCTTTACATGCATGTGATGATAGAATTAAAGAATAATTTTTATGAAAATATTTAAGTTTTAAGAAGATTATGTATGAATATTTTGAAAAACTCTCATACATCATAGTGGAAAAATTTATGTTTAGAAGAATATTGGGATGAGGGTTTTACCCTTCACTCTTTCCCCGTATCTTTTGTTTGCATGGAGTCACTGACTTAGACTGTATGATATGTTTAATACAAATAAGAAAACGTACGAGACATTATTTAAATTGCGACACTGATTGCGGTTGAATTGCAAAATACTCGAACAGAACTACTGCAACATGGAAATATTATTGGAAATTAAATCTCATTATGAGGAGATCTATGAATGCAATTGGCAATTTTGTTTTCTATGTTTCTTTCAGTTCAGACCCTTCATATGTAGTGGTAGTTAGATATGTAATGTTGCTTCATGTGTGCATGTATTTATATAAATTGCTTGAATATAAGCATGACATCACTTGCTGAAGAAGAAATAATTTGGGGGATTTCAAAACATAGGGCTTCGAAGATGTGGGAAGAGTTGCAGACTGAGATGGACTAATTACCTCAGACCTGATATAAAAAGAGGCAAGTTCAGTTTGCAGGAAGAGCAGACCATTATTCAACTCCATGCTCTTCTTGGAAATAGGTACGCAAGAAAGCTGCTAATCATTTTTCTTAATACGATGAGCCAAAATTTATTAGGAAAAGGGGGAATAAAATTTATATAAATTTGAATTCTAAGCATACCTGAACTTTTATGCTTTTAACATTCACCTTGGTGTCACTTTAACTATTTATTACATAGCATCACAACTTCTTATATTCTTCTTATATTAGTTTAGATGGTTAAGTTGGTTTTCTTCAGTTATTAAAGAATTAGACGATCAATATTCATTATAAGTCTTAATTTTTTTTTTAAATTGTATAACTATAATATTATAATTATGATTATTTGAGCAATTTGAAATGAAATAACATATTATACTTTTAATTTGTTTTTAAAAAAAAAGATTTTAACTTATGCAATGATAACATTATGATTGTGTTTATCTCAACAATTTGACATATTTATAATTATTAGTTTCATAATTAAAATAATAGCAATACAATCTAATTACAATTTTATAACTATAATTTAAAATTATACTATGCATTATTAACTACGACCTTTTATTCCTGGATGATGTCCAAGTTTGAACTTAAAATCTGTAAAAAATTATTAAACTTCTCAAGAGTAAATTACCATCTTGTAACTGTTAATTTTATTCACCTATGATATTATAGTCCAAACCTAAGGTTAAAATAGGTTAACTAGTAAAAAAATGGTTAATTAAGATTTTTGTTTCTGGCTTGACTTGGATTCACTTGTTTCTATCTCTATTCATGAATTAAATTAAATTTTTCTTAAACACATAATTCTTTTTTGTTATTTCATCCATGGATGTAAAATTTAGGTTTTTAGGGTGTCTCCTTGGTCGAGTGTAGTGCGCACCAAATATTTGCCTTCTTCCACTAAATCTACAAGTACTGTTTACACAGATGGTCAGCCATTGCAGCTCACTTGCCCAAGCGAACAGACAACGAGATCAAGAACTACTGGAACACGCACCTCAAGAAAAGGCTCGCCAGAATGGGCATAGATCCTACCACCCACCGCCCTAAGGCCGACGCCTTCGGCTACGGCGGCGGCCAGTTCAAGGACGTCGCCAACCTCAGCCACATGGCACAGTGGGAGAGCGCCAGGCTTGAAGCCGAAGCCAGATTAGTCCGAGAATCTAAGTTCCAAGCCCAAAATCAGCTCGGCTCCTCCTCCACTTCTCCTCAGCCGGCTAGGCTAGTGATCAGCAAAATCCCAGCTCAGCCGTCACTTCCGCCGTGTTTGGATGTCATCAAAGCATGGCAAAGCTCATGGACAAAATCGCCACTGTCAACTAAAGAAAACAGTAGGATGTTTAACATGTACGCAATGAAGCTCGCCGCCGCCGACGACCTCGAGTCGCCGACGTCCACGCTGAGCTTCCCCGCCGGAAGGATGCTCCCTTCTTTAACCACCATCGGACAATTTAACGACAATTTTCTTCCTCCGACCGCTGCTTCGGCAGCCGGCACCGCTTCTGTCACATGCGAGGACTGCGGGATGATTGGAGAGGCCGGTGAGAACGGAATAAACAACACAAGGCCGTGTTTGGGAGATCATGACGACATTATGGTGGCTGTGGAAGCATTTAGATCGGGAGGATATGATCAGAATGTGCTGTCGAACAACGCGATGGAAGGTATGAACAACGATGATATGCTGATTTATGATTCCATTGAGAATTTAGTAGAAGGGAACTTAGGAATCGTCAATGGCGTGAACTTTGAGGACGAGAATAATAAGGATTACTGGAACAACATACTGATGAACATGGCGAATGATTTGCCATCTGGGTCGCCTGTCTTCTGATTCATATATATAGTTGCTATAGCTATAGGACTTTGTCTAACGAATTAAGGGATTCTTGTTTAAAAGCAAATTGTGGTTTTAAGGATCTTTGTCTTAGACTGTGTTTAAGGAAATGTTATCTTTCCAAATATAACTGTCTTACTTAGGACCTCTCTGTTGGTCTCTTAAATCATATATTAACCTAGCTTAGTCATTAAAATTAAATAAGACTGGTTCTTGTTATTTTCTACATTTTGCATTTTGTTACAAACTCTTCTTTTTCTTTTAATCCTTTGCATGCATACGTCAAACAGATTCTCAGTTGGATATTATCTGACCTATACAGACAAAACACACCTAAGTAAGTTGTGTGGGTCCTTTGTAGAGGCTTTAGGAGACCAAATGTATAAATAGATTGAGTTCATCTATCTCTCTTGTAGAGAAACTCTAGGACAGTGATACTACACTTACACCTGTTATTTAGAATTTATCAAATATCAATGTTCAAAATGAATGTGAATTTATCATTTTTTATTATAGCATATATTTAAATAATAATTCATTTTTATAATCTAAAATTAAAAAAAAAATCAATATGTATATGACTCTTATAAAATTGATGTGCTAATAAAATTGACTCTTTTTCTGTTGAGGTTAATAGCATATATTATATATATTAATTAGAGTAAAAAAAAAGCTTTTACAACCTCCACTCATGAAATTTTCAATCGTTAAATAATGGAAAAGATGGCATTAAAGGATGCCAGCCAGTGGGGACGTAAGATCCTCCTTTCTCCACAAGTGAGCACATCCATGTTTCTCGCATTGTATGTAAATAGATTGCCTTGCTGGAGCATGCTTAAGCCATTCGATATGGTATGCGTAGCAGCGGTCAATTGAGAATTGGTTTTAAAATTGTACAATTCTTTAAAATATTTTTTAAATATTTCTTTTTAATTTTACAAAATTTTAACATGAAGAAAATAATAAATCAATAATTTATAGGGTAAATACAAGCTGCCTAAGTTTCAAAATCTTAACTGATCAATATAAAAAAAAAGATAACAATAAATACTTAATTAAAATTACAGAAAATTAAAGAGTTAAGGGTTAGAGAAATTAACCTTAAGATTTATAGTGATTTGACTTTGGAGATTTGCTCCAAGGATTATATCTGCTCTCAAGCTTAACTAAGTTTAGTTTTTGTTCTTCTCACTATCTCTTCAAGTTTTCTGGATACTTAAAGAAGCCTCTTTACAAATGTATAATGGATACAACACCTACCCCTTGATCTACCTCACTCAAGACTAAACCTTGAAACAACCTTACTCTAGAACACTCTCTTAGGATCCTTCACCTAAGCTTAGAAACTTGGAAATAAGAAGATTGAAGATTTACAACTAACAACTCAAGAGTTCAAATCATAAATTGAAGCTCACTAGATTAGAAGATGTATAAGTTTAACTCAAGATCAAAAGGAGTAATCAAGTGAAGTTCATCATAGGAGTATGTATTTGTTTCTTAAAATGATGAGTAATAGCTCTCTAAATGAATAGTAATATTTTATAAAGTGAGAGAGCCAATAGAAACAATAACTAACCATTATTTTCATATTCAGTATAAAGGAATGGATTTTTAGGATAGCTTTGCAATAGGAATCAATTTCAAAATTGATTCCTCCAAAAATCAAGGCTCCTAAGATCTTTTCTAAAGCTTAGGAATTGATTCCAGAGCACCCCGTATATTAGTTGGGGGTGCAAACATCAATTCTGGAATTGATTTCTCATCCCAATTTTAGTTAGGAATCAATCTTCCTCCTTCTAAAATTAGTCAAGAATCAATTCAGGAATTGATTCCTCCTTCCAAAATTGGTTTTTAAAATGTTTTGAAAAATATTTTTAATTTAGAGCATTTTAATTGTTCTCAAAACATTCTTTTTGCATAAAACCATATTTTCTAAAGGTAGAATTTATAAAAACTTACACAAGCTTGGGAAATCATTTGGAAGGAATTTTTCAAACTTTGATATAAATTTAACCCTAAAACTTTACAAAATAATTCCTACGCCTACATTAAGTCTTCAAAATAGCTTTAAGTTCTTCCTAGGCGATTGCACTGAAAATGAATACAATAAATATATCTGAAATGTTTGTTATAATTAAAATAAATTAGTAAAACATTGGAAATAGAGGCCAGACTCAATAATCTCCCCCCTTTTTTATGATGATAAACCATTTTGGAGTTAAGGATAAACAACAACCATTCTGCACATTCAATTTGACAAGCTCCCCCTCAAATCAACACCTCTCCCTCAAAATATGCATAATGAATCTTAGCAATTTAACACAAGCAATTCCCATCACCCCCAAAATATGCATATTTCTTGTCTTTTTGCACTATCAAAAGACAAACAACATATGCATAACAAAAGTAACCAAGAAGAGATATGTCAAATTAAAATGCAACATGATATATAAAGGCAAATATAAAGCATAATCCAACATAGTAGCAAAATAAACCAAAACCCATTAGAAGTAATGTCTAACATAAGTTAAAAGGAAATGGGGTTTAAGGGAAACAATGTTAAGTAATAAGCAAACTAAGACTATTAATCCCCGTGAGGCATCACAACATCATTGATTTAACCAATCTAGGCACCTATGTTGTTTAAACGATCATGAAGGTCTTTGATTTCAATATTTATATTAGCTTGAAAGGAGAAGATACCATCTTGCATGGTATTTAAACATTGATCAATATATGCGGCAAATTGTGTTTGCTTTGCTCATAACCCATCAAAGTTCTTCATCACTAAATCTTTGAAGTGATTTTGTTGAATTTGCATTTGCTTGAGGAAGTTAAGAGTTTCTTGTTGACTTCCACTACTCCCAGCAAGGTAACTAAAACAACCAACATCACTAGAAGTAAAAGAGCCAGAAATTAATCTACATCATCTTCAATTCACAAACACTAAGCCTATTTGATGAAGATTTCTTTCATTCATGGTTGTAGTATTGTTGATCAATTGAATCTGCTTTTCAAATTTCAATGGAACTTTGAAGTGCTTGAAAAATTTGGTGAGAATCATTTTATAGGGCAAATATTTTGTGTCCATCTTAGTGTGAAATCGCCATATATTGGTGAGGATGAGGTAGGTAACAATGATAGATATACCCTTTTGAATTGCCCAATAAGATATAATTCATCATCCACAGTTTGTAACAAATTTGTGCATTTTGGCAACAAAACTTTCACAAAGTGTAGTGAAGTAATTGATCCTCCATTGATAAACCAATAATCATCAATTTTCCACTTTGGTAAGTGGAACCACAATGGGGAAACAAAGTTCTCAATGCTTTATCCTTAGAGTATCCTTCCAATTCTCTAGTGTTTACCCAATTCCTTTGATCATCCATATCAAACAACTCACAAAGTGCCTTCACATCCAAATTGATGGTTTTTTCCAAGACAATAACAGACAATTGACCTTGATATATTCCTAAGTTAGCATAAGACATTCACACAAAGTCTAGGATAAATGGGAGCATTAAATTGAACAAATTTGCTAAGCTCCAATTTGTCTAAAATAGCAGGCAATTCCAAATGATTGTTTCGTAGGAAAGTCATATCCTAACATTTCAAAGGGTTTACTTTCTTAACCTTGAAATTCAAATATCTATCATAAGACTCATGATTGGGAAAATACTTTTCTTCTTTTGTACATGCATTTGGATGACTTGCCTGTTTATCTTGTCTTCCTTTTCTTATGAGCAAAATCACCCATCATTGTAGTTCTTGAACAGGAGATGGAGATTTTGGGTTTTGGGGGATTCTGGAGAGAAAAAGAAGGAAATTATTTGGAGCAAATTCAATTGGTGGAAGTAAAGAAAATTGGGTGAGATAATGATTAGGTGAAGTGTTTTGATTAGAGACTTAGGGCTCATTTGGTGGTCAAGATAGGATAAGGGCGGATAGGATAAGAAGGTTGGATAAGAGTAGGATAGGATATGGGCCTGATAAGCTCATAT
>JANHAO010018964.1:0-13406 GCA_026873985.1 Saraca asoca
GAAAAGTTAGACAAAAACCACAAGTTAATGACTAATTAAGAGGTAAAATCAAGTATTTTTACAGGTACATTTTCTACTTATCAGCTATCTTAGCAGGATTATGCAAAGACGGTAAGCTGTACAGAAGCCTCTACAAGTCCCCCGCTCGAGACCTTGTCAAGTTCTATGATCGGGTAATCAAACAAATAAGATGGGAAGAAACCTTCGGAACGGAGGAACCCAAGCATAAAGTGGGCCATAGTGGTCTCACCATGAGCAAAAAGAGGGGTAGCGAGAGTCATGACAACCCCACTCCTCATCTCGCGAAGAAAGCAAAACCTCAGCGACCTGAAGGCCATTTCGAGAGTGACAGCATCCTGTCAGACACACAGGACCAAATTTTTACCGCAGAAAGGCATAATGAGGATTTCGAAAAGCCCAGATTAATGAGGATTCCATCCAAGTCTAGAGACCAGAGCAAATTCTATGCCTATCACAATAAGGCTAGACACACCACCTCAGAGTGCCACGCACTGAAAGATGCCATTGAAGGCCTCATCAAAAGAGGTCGACTACAGGATTACATGGCAGGACCACCTAGGCAGCGTACTCAACAGGCTCAGTGAGTTATCACCCAAGAGCCTGAGCCCTCCATTAGAACCATATTTTGATCCTGTAACAGTCGTTTATTATTAATGATGATCAATTATACCAGTTATGGTATTTTGAATTGACAAAAATTACTGATTGGCCGAGCATTTTCTAGATAAAAAGTTATCACTTCATCATTACAAAGATTCATCAAGAGGTGAAACGGTGCAAGGCCTACCCCGTTGATGCATCTGAAGTGATCTGCATTCTGTGAATTACAACCAAAGGAGCGGATTCCCTGATTATTACTTTGCAATCTCGCTATAGTGAACGGTTCTCACCTCGCTACAACATTACTTTACAATCTCACTACAGCGAATGGTTCTCACCTTGCTACAACATTACTTTGCAGTCTCGCTACAGCAAATGGTTCTCACCTCGCTATAGCATTACTTTGCAATCTCACTACAGCGAATGATTCTCACCTTGCTACAACATTACTTTGCAAACTTGCTACAGCATTACTTTGCAATCTCACTACAATGAACGATTCTCATGTCGCTATAGCATTACTTCACAAACTTGCTATAGCGAATGGTTTTCACCTCGCTACAGTATTACTTTGCAGTCTCGCTATAACGAACAGTTCTTAACTCACTATAGCATTACTTTGCAGTCTTGCTACAGTGAACGGTTCTCACCTTGCTACAGCATTACTTTGCAATCTTGCTACAACGAATGACTCTCACTTTACCATAAATAATATCGTTGTAGCCTTCATGCAACTGACTACCCGCAGCTCTCATGCGGTGAGTCCTCACATCTCGAACGAGACCTCTCGGGCACAGTTTGCATGTGACCCTTCTCTCACTCATAACAAGCTGAGCAGTCAGAAAAATAAAATGCAGTCGATTAGCTCAAAAGAAAAATTTTATTCATCATCAAAAGTTTACATGCAGTGATGTACGAAGCATCCGTTACACTATTCAAAGAGAAAGAAAAGCTTATACAGCAAAAGGGCCTCGTCTAGCGAGGCAAAATTATATCAAAAGAAGAAATGCAAAAATAACGGTGAAAAGTTCGACGACCCGGCACAACCATTCCTGCAAGAAGAGTAGAATGCCGGTCACCAGGCTCACGCCTGCAGAAAGGACAGCTCTTGCCCAAAATGCTCCTACTTATTTCCCTTCAGCACGTCCCCCTAAGCCAGACCCAGAGCAAATCAAAAAGTTATAGAAGCCAATTGGCCAGGTAGCAGCACCACAAGTGACGGCCGGAGGAGGTGGCCTGAAGTTGGCATAAGATTCCCCAAAAGCCTACCAAGCGGATCTTGTGATGGAGCCACGTGCAATAGGCTATCCATGTCTCTCGGTACTCTGCAACAGGCCATCCATGTCTCAATAAGCTTTGTCAGAAGCCAAGATACCAAAACGCAGGGGGCTCTTCAATCTCCTTCATCGAGCTTCTATGAGGCGAAAGGGAAGAATGCCTTAGGCTATAAAAAGACCTGCTCGGCCCTTTGAAGAATCCAAAAGACTTCTGCCCTGATCTTCATCCAACAGCCTAGAAAGAGCGACGATGCCACGCCAATGGCCAAAAATGGCAAACAGGAGAAAGCATGGCCTAAAGTAGAATGAAAAGACATCTGACATGATACTTCAGTCAAGGAAGGACACTGATCGAAGATATGAATCAAGCTTCAGAAACTTGTAACTCCTGATCCGCAAAGCAAACTGAGAGTTGGGGGCTTATGTTATATATAAAAATGATCTCAAGAGCTCGTGGCCCCAGGCACGCCAAAGGCTCTCGGCGAGCTTCGCTTCGCCCGTCAGAAAGGGACCCAGTGAAGGTGTCCCGACACCATCCCGCAAAGCAACCCTCGCCTCGGAGGCAGCGACCCAGCGATCCAACGAGAAGGTCATAAGACTCACTCGCCAAGTAGCCAAGCACCTTGATCGGGTTCGCTATCTCGCTACAACAATTCTCATAATGCTCAGTACCTCGCTTGATGCAACGACACCAAGCAATAGACACAGTCAGACACAGGTTTACAGTCGATCGAGGCCGCAGTCTACATTTTACAGTAGCCCAATTACAATCTCTTTATTGTCTTTTCCATTTATAGCTTGATGTAACACAACTATAGCTTGTAATTAATGCTTGTAACCCCTCCTTCCTCTATAAATAGAATTTCCTTGCTAATAGATGGGAGGGCTGAATTCTGTAAGCAAAAACTCTGCAAAAGCTATAAAATCTCTGTCGTGGATGTAGGATCAGGTGCCATCCGAATTTAGCCAAACCACATTAAACTCGCTCTCCCTCCGTCCCTTCTTCCTTTGGGTCCTTCTTCTCTTGCACTTCAGAAGCAGCATTGGATCCTTGAACTCCTCCCCGTTGGCTGAAGTTTAGATCTTCCGTACGAACCAAATTTCACGTCAACAGAAACATTTATAATAAAATAATATGTTTGTATAAAATGCACCAAATTCCTTGTACTTTAGGTGAAATGTCATGTATTTATAATATATTATTTGTAAGTTAAAATGCACAAAAACCCTTTAGTTTATAAGTGAAAAAATAAATAAATACAAAAAGATCATGTGCATCTTTTTTTTTCCTTTTAATGGTTTAAAGTCTATATTTTTCTCATAAAAGATTCGTCTGTTTGGTTAAGAAACCTTACTATCCATCTCAAAATTGAATGGCTTGTTGACTAAACTCTTGATAATTAATGGTGTTGCATTCAATGTGGAGGTTATATTCCCATTTATGTATACTTTACTTATAGATGATATATAGTAATATAAACAAGAGGGGCTAAAATGTTAAAAAAAACTAGAAGAAATTACTACATCCGAACTACACATGGCGTAGAGACCCTAATCACTTCATTAAAAATGAAATAGCTTAGTCCTGAAGGAGGATTATCTAGAATAGATAAATCAATATTGTGATTCAGGCTATGGTTAGTAAGCCAATCTATGCTCATATTTCCTTCGCTATAAATATGCCATATCCTTATCTGTCAGTTGTTTAAGAGCAATGTCTTGCATCGGATAATAAAGGAATTCAAGTTTGTATTCTTCAATGTTCCTATAAAAAACATATCCATCAGAACCTCAGAGTGAGACTCTAAAATAACCTATTTAAAATCCATTTGCCAAGCTAATTGGAGTCATGATAAGCTCCCATATTTCAGCTATAATAATTAATCACATGCCAAGATTGCAAAAAACCCTTACACCCACACTCCTTCCTCATTTCTAATAATGCTACCACATCCCTCCAAACTAGGATTGGACTTTGAAGCTCTATCAACATTTATTTTACACTAACCTGTTATAGGAGGCTCCTATTTTATATTCACCTCATGTGAGAGACGTTGGAACTATTTGTCCCTAACCAAACAATAAGCCACTTCCACATTATGCACTGCTACCCTAATGCATGTAGCTTGATTTGTTGGTTTAACAAACCCTTGTTCAAATATTTGATTATTCCTCCAAACCCAATGCTGCCACATAATGATAGCCCATATCAAAGGCCAATCATCTTCTTTTCTCTTCCCAAATTGAGACTATAAATTAAATCTAAACCATTCCTTATCATCATTACAAAGAAAAACCACTTCATTTCTCACATGGATTAACTGCAACCATAAGCATCTAGCAACCCCACAATCTCTAAGTACATGCATAAGAGTCTCTACCTTCTCATAGCAAAGACTACACATGCTTAGTCTCAACCTTTTTTGAATCCTTCAGCATTTGTGAGAATTCCATTTGAAAAGCATTTCCACAAAAATAGCTTAATCTTCTCTAGCCCTTTCTATCACCAAATTTGTTTCCACAGAGGGTACTCTATGTCACAACTGCATCTACCCTCTCCATGTATGCATACTTAACATTAAACTCTCCTGTAGCAGAATATTTCCAACATAATGTATCTTGCCTAAGAACTTCTGCAAGCGTTGGTTCAACTACAATTTGCAATATCATCTCTTAAGAAAGCCAAGTAGCTAACTCATTCAACTTCCAGTTCTCAGTATCTGTGATGTAATTAATTACACGTTGATATTCCAATTGAGATTAGTGAGATATTGATAGGTGATCCCATAATCTTATATCACCTATCTAGTAGTCATCCAAAAAATACATCGAATGGCCATTATTCATGTTTACACCTAGATTTCCTGGAGCAAAACCCTTTGCCCAAATTTTCTAAAGCGTAGAATTTAACTGACTTACAGTAACATATTTTTTTCTCGTCATCCCCTCTCCCATATTTATGCTTTAAAACTTCAACCTAGAGCTTCTTTTCACCCTCCAACAAATTTCAAATTAATTTCATCAAGTAGGCTTCATTCATATATTTTAATTTCCTAATTCTTGGCCCCTTGACTCCTTTGGATGGGTGATAACCTATTAAGAAAAAGTGTGAAACTGTCTCTCATAGAAGCTATGTGCCCTAAAATTATGTTGATATTTTTCCATTTCGTCAAGAGTTACCTGTGGGATAGTTACATGCTGCATTATATATGTTGGAATAACACCTATAATCGATTTAGCTATTACCAATCTCCCGACCATAGAAAGGCAATTCATTTTCCATCTTGCCAACTTGTCTTGAATTTTCTTGACCACATGTTGATAAATGTAATGGGTAACTAGCTTATGAATTAAAGGGACACCTAGATATAAACCAAGATCCATAGAGATGTTAAAACCACATTTCTCAACAATTTACAGATGCCTCTCATATCTTACATTCTTAGAAAAGAATATGTTTATTTTAGCATGATTAATTTGTTATCCCAACATCTTAGAAAAAAATCAAGATAACTCATAATAGTATTAATCTAATCCACAGAAGCCTCACCAAATAAAAGCAAATCATCAACAAATATCAAATGAGATATACTTGGTCCAGTTCTACTTGTCCAAAGAGGAAACCATTTATGATTCTAAACTACTTCACATATAATATTTAACAACTTATCCATGCAAAGAACAAAAATATAATAGGATAGCTGGTCACCTTATCTTATTCCACTTGAAGGCTGGAAATAACCAATCCTATTGTCATTCCATAACATATTTAGTGAAGAGGATATGATGCAACTCATAATTAAATCCAATAAACCCCCCCATATTAATCTGTTGCAAAACTTCCTTATTAAATGCCCAGTTTAAATGGTCATACATTTTCTCCAAATCATCTTTGATAGCAAAAAAAAAAAAAAAAAACCCTCTTTCCTTTCATTTTTCTCATGTGTGGAATAACTTTTGAGTGATAATGATATTATCTTATATCCTCCTTCCTGAAACAAAACTTACTTGGAATGAGGATATAAGATTGGGCCACATGGGCTCGATGCAATTCACCACAATTTTAGTCACTCCTTTGTATATATATATATATAATATTGTAAATCGATATGGGTCTAAACTAGTTCACAAATTCAAGCTTCTCAATCTTCGGGATTAAATAAATCAAGGTTTTATTAATCTCACGAAAGTCATGAGAGGAATTTTTTTTTTATAATTAAAAAACCTTCCTTGCAATTAGATCCCAATTTGTGTGAAAAAAGATGGCTAGAAATCCATCCTCTCCAGGGGCTTTGGTTGCTCCAATCGAGAAAATAGCTTTTTTTACTTCCACCATATTCACCTTCATTGGAAGTCTTCTAAGCTGATAATCATTTAGGTCTAGGTACAAAAATTTAGTGATGGTCAAAACTTTATTGCTTAGATCATCAAATAAGAGGTTTTTATAAAAGTTACAAATTTGATCTTCAATATCCTTCTTGTTATGAGTCTAATTTCCATTATGATCTCGAATTATATTAATTCTGTGTGATTTTGCCTGATGACTATTTTTGTATGATAATATTTCTTATTCCTATTCCCTTTAATAATCCACTCGGTTCTAGATTTTTTATACCACATGATTTCCTCCTATTTTAAAATCTATGATAACTTTTCTTGAAACTAAACCTTTAACTTATAAAGATAGGGATTTGACCTCCTTTCAATAGCTCATTGAGCATTTGCTATTCACACAAGGATTTTTTTTCTTCATGCGAATATTGCCAAACACATTTTTATTCCACTCCTTCACAATTGTTTGAAAATTTGTCAGATTATCAACCACATTAACATTATTTGACCATTCTTGTTGAAAGAAAGCTAGAAAATCTTTATGGATTAATCATGTTATGTCAAATCTTAATAGTCTAGTATCTTTGTCTCCACTTTTTTCAAACAATTTAACTAAAATAGGATGGTGGTTAAAAAAAGATCATAGAAGTACTATAACATAAGCTTTTAGAAACCTCATTCTCCAATCTATATAGCATATTACCTGATCCGACTTTTCAAAAAGACAATCATATCCATATTATTCTTGCCTTTTCCATGTGAATTTACTACCTTACATCTCCATTTCAAATAAGTTACAATTATTTATTTTCATTGAAAAGATTTGCCATATGCCAATGAAAGGGGCATCTCCCTTCTTCTCATTTGGATCCTTAATATTATTAAAATCTCCTACTATTAATCATGGACTATTGATAATCTGTCTAACTCAAAATAACTCTTCCTATAAAACCACCTTCAACTCTGGACTTGGATTAGCATAGACAATTGTTAAGGTCCAATAACTCCACAAATTCTATAGAACTTTCAAATGTATAAATTGAAGATTATTCTAAATAATTTCTACAGAAATTCTCTAGGATTTCTAAGCTAACCAAATACTCCCAGAAAATCCATTCCATTCTACCAGCTCCCATTGGTCATAACCTAAAGCTTTGAAAATATTTTTAGCTCACCTAACTCCATTCTTGTTTCCAAGAGAGCCAAAATTTCCAAATTTATAGAATTCATTATAGTTCCAACTTGATTTACAAACAAATTATTTCTTGCACCTCTATAGTTCCACACGATAATTTATTTAATCATTAAAATAATTTTCCTAAGAAAAGAACAAATAACACTTTACACACCCTTAATTAAGCTGCATAGCTTCCGTATTCATCCTAGTCTTGCCCAGCATAACTACCATGTGCTTATTAGATTGATGCATACCTATTCTACTTGCTATATTTCCCATATCTTACATCACTTGTCTCAATTTCCATGAAAAGTGGCATTTCAGGCACATAGGACAACCTTATAATGTTATCCTTCATTGGCTCCTTGTCAAGATCACTTAATAGCTGCCTTCTATTCTCTTTAGCCGTCACAATCAATTGTTCTTTTGGTTGATCATTAATCACCTTCTCTTTGTGGACCCCATCTTTTTCTACTTCATGAAGCACCATATCATTCTCACTTTCCTATTTTGTTTTATTATGCACTTCAATACTGATTGCTCAATTCCTTCCTTTATTGGGGCCATTATTAGAGCTTCCATTAATAACTCGATCCTCCCTTAAATCATACATATCATTGGTATCATTTTACTCCAAAATTTCCTCATTTTGCAACATTGAGAATCTAGAATTGGAATTATTTTCCTTGGATGATTGATTTCATTCCCTTAATATTCTATTACTAGATTCCTGTTTTCGCCTAGGTCTTCTATTACGTTGCACACCATCCAGCCACCGTATCGCAACTACTCTTCCGAATTATTCTACACTTGTTCTAGCTCAATATGTACATTCCTCATATTTCTTTCTTCCTCAATTAATTCACGTATGAAATTAGGACAAGCCTCCTTTGAATGGCCATAGTTGCGAAAATTGAAACAAATAGTGTGGAGGCTTTCATATTGGATATAATATCATTTTCCTTGCATAGAAAATTTTGATAGCAATTCCTTCGTCAGATCCACCATAACACAAATCCTCGCATACTTCCTACGCACTTGCTCCATTGTGGTTGCATCCACCTTCAAAGTCTTCCTTACTTGGTTCCTTAAGAATTTCAAGAATTTTTTTATCAAAGAATCTTATAGAAAGATCAGGAATTCGAATCCAAATAGCCAACTTTGTAATAATATCCTTTGCAGGATCAAATTTCGGATCCCATGAATGAACTATTAGATAGTGATCAAACAACAACCAAGGTCTACCTATGAGAGCAAATTCATAATAAATAACAAAACTGAACTTGAACAAGCAATAGTCCTTTGACAAATCAATGATCTCCAACGTACCTTCACTTGCCTAAAGTTAATGAAGCTTATTTTTCAAAATTTTGAAGCCTATTTTCTATCCTAACAATTTGATAATCAATCTTTTGCACTATGGCTTATTCATTCTCTTTTCCTCTTCCTTAGAAATCATAATATTTGAATAAGGCATCTCCCCATTCATTCCTTCCTCCATCAGAAAGCCACTAAAATCATTCCCCTCCTCAAATCCCTCCTCTTCCTTTTTCTGTCATCCCATCACTTTCATAGCATTTCCACCTATTACCATATCCTTATAGAACCTCCATTTCTCCTTTGACTCCTGTTGATCATGCTTAAAGATTTCGTCATCATAAGTCACCAACCCACTCTGTTCACCCATGAATTGTCTTCCCTCTTGTTTCATTTTTTTTTATTTGCATTTTGTCAATAAATATCAACTTCTTCTTTAGACAACGTCTACCTCTCCACTCCCATGTTTGGCATTTGAACTTTTTAATTAATCTTAATATTTGTGCTTTAAAATTTGTCAGATATAAATATTTGATAAAATATAGAGTACACTCTAATATTAACTTTGTATGTCAAAGGTTCAAAAGAGTTATATAATATAGATTTCAAATACATTTAACGTAAGGAAGCCATAAAATTGTGTTGCTTTTCAAGTATGATATTTAAACAAACCCTAAAACCTAGTGAGCTTCTTTTTTTTTTTTTTTAAGACTTTCATTCTATCAATTTATGACATACAATCTTTTTCCTTTCTTGTAATTGAAAACTCTATGGCTTGATATGCTATTTTCGTCGTGACTTCTTTATTCATTTTGGACCTATATTTATGTTTATAATAACTAGATACATGCAATTTTAACACATTATAATGTGGTTATAATATTTGATAATCCATTTGATTTGATTTATCATTAAATGTACACAAAATATAAAGTTTCCCTCTGAAATATATATATGACAATAAAAGAAACTTAATAAGACTGGAATCAAATAAGTAGATTTAATAAAACATTGATTAAAACATGATAATTAACCATATATTACATTATTTCGAATCTTCAAGGAGATATTTTATTAAAAAAATTTGAAAATCAAGCAGAGGTCAATTTCTAGTTACATTAATAAAGCATGACATAATAGGTTTAGGCAAGTTTTCAAAAAAAAAAAAAAAGTTTATGCAAAAAAAATTATTAAATTCAAAGCAGGGAAATTTGCAAAAATAAATAAGCACAGACGCATAGCAACGTACTTGGATAAAATAAAATAAGAGTAAATATAATAAGCACAAGGAGAGATGCATTAAATGCGTACTAGCCCTCTTTTCCTCTTTGATCGAAGGCAAGGATTAATGTAGTCAAGTTGTAGTTTAAGGTCTAATGGGTGTGAAAATAATAATTTGCTTTGAATTCGATGATCATTGTGTGAATTGTCTCCGTGAGATATATGATGAAAAGTTTTTAGTTTTATGAAGACGGAGATAAAATGAAAACTTGTCTTTTCTAAATTTTCAAATGGGGTAGAGATCTCTACTATGTTTTGATATTTCAAAAAATATTATTTTATTTTAACTTTAATTATACTTAAATATTTTCAAATTATATATTTATAAATTTATAATGATTTGTAAGCATCAAGTATCATAAAAAGATAATTACATGATGAATAAGCTTCTCAATTCTCAATTTGAGATGAAATACAAAAAAAAAAAAAGAGTAAAATTTCTTATAATTATTTGTGGATTTATAACATTTAAATTTACAATTTATATTTTTTATATTTCTTTTATTTTTTCTAAAAAATTTATATGAAAAGCACTTAAATCGCTTGGAATTGGATCCTCACTTGGAGTATGAAAAGAAGTTGATTGTTACTCTTGATGGCCAATTAAGAAAATTGATCTCCAAAAAGTAACCATTGGTAAAATGTATCATCGTAATGTTAAGGAACCATTGGTAAAAAGTATTGTGGAAATATTAAGAAATTAGTCTATAAATGACTTAGGCCTATTTGATATAGCCGAATTGAAATGATTGATCATCAATATAATTAATTTTATACATTTTTCAAATTTAATAATATTATTTGATAATTCATTTTACAAAATATATTTTTGTTTAGAAGAGGGGTGAAGATAAGTCAAACCAATTCAAGTTTTAACATAAATAGGCTAGGAATCTATTTGACACAAATAGCTGAAAAACTAGTTGGTAACTGTTTTATTAGCTGCTAACTGTTAATTATTAGCTAAAAACTAATAAGCTAGTTAATTATATTAGAAGTATTTGGTAAAATTAGCTATTGATTTAGCTCATAAATGTATAATGACATAAAAGAATATGTTGACATTATTAGATATATGAAATATATTACTTTTATTTTGAAATTGAGAACAAATTGATATAATCAAAATATTCAAAATAAGAATATAATTACTAAAATTTAAATAATTATATTTAATCATATCACATATTTATTATTTATTTATTTACTTACTTATTTTTTATTTATGTTAAATTAATAGATGTAGATTAAATATGTAATGATATATAAATTTTTTTATCTCCTTTTAATTTTATGAAAAAGAGCAAATATTGGAAATAATATAATATTATAAAAAAATATTGATACATAAAAAAGGCTTGAAGTTTTTTTATGAATTATCTTTTTAAATTATTTAGTATTTATATTGATTAATTATGAGTGGATTGCTAATTAATTAAAATAAAAGGGATAAATTTTAAAAAAAAATAATTGAAAGCTCTATTTGAATAAGTTATATATTATTTGGAATAGTTTCTTAAAAGAGTTTTTTTTTCTTCAAAAAGTTAATGTACCAAACGCCTCTAAAATAGAAAAAAAATAACTGTTTGATTAAATTAAGAAATTAAAAACTAGTTTTTTTTTTGCGTGCCAAATACACACTAGATCTATTTCAAAATTTTTTGGCTTAGGTCTGACCAGAGCTGTCAAAACGGGCCGGCCCGTCCCAACCCGTCCCGACTCGCCTCAACCTGCAACCCAAACGGGGTGGGCTCAGAAACCCGCTTCTAAACAGGCCAGTAAAATCTTAACCCAACCCAACCCATTTGTATGGCGAGATGGGCTAACCCGACGGACTAACCTATTTTAATAGCTCTAATCCAAGTAAAACTGTAAAAAAAAGCCAGCCCACCCCCGACCCACCTCAACCGGCAACTCAAACGGGGCGGGCTCAGAAATCTACTTCTAAACAGGCCAGAAAAACCTTAATCCAACCCAACCCAACCCATTTGCATGGCGGGGCGGGCTAACCCGACGAGCGCAACCCATTTTGACAGCTCTAGGTCCGACTTGTGGCCTATTATAGGTTAAATTGTTATCTGGCCTAATTTGTTTATAAAATTTAAGAAACTTGGGTTGGCTTGTTACCCTATTTAAGCCTAAATATTGAAATCTAAATAAATCATACATGTGCTTGTAAATTGCAATACTTCTAACGTCTCTTTTGAACAACTTTCATGAAATTCATCTATAAAAATGTATTATTTAGTAGTATTTGAAATTTATATGTGCAAAATTATAAAAAAATGAGAGTTATAAAGAATTTTAATAAATAATTTTATCCAAAAATTTATAATTTCATAATATTTGTTTCTAATGTTTTGATATATTAAACTATTTTTGGATAATATCTTATTCTATGATAATACAAACCTTTGGATTTACTTATTTGTATTGCATAAGTATTTTAGTATATTAATTATTTGGAAGATAATTAAGTTATTTATCATGACTTTAAAAGTATTGATTTCTTTATTTATAAATACTAAATACCTATCCTAGTTTATTTCATGATAAAACTTAAGTTTTAATAAATGATGTCAATATTTTATTTGATTAAATTGTATTTAAAATATTTTTTTACAATAGTTATTTAATACATTTTAGATAAATTAAAATTTAATAACTATTTTCTACAATAAATAAATTGTTATTTATATTTATTTTAAATGTTTCATGTGTCATTATTTCAATTACTAAATAATCATTTATATTATAAAATTCATATTCTAAGTTCTATTTAATGGTATTGAAATTTAATTTATTTAGCCTCACTACAAGAAAATGTTGATATTCCAACGGAATTTCCAACGGACAATATTCCGTTTGAATATTCCAACGGAAATTTAAACGGACTAACAGTCCGTTGGAAGTTTCCAACGGATTTTACAACGGACTTATAGTCCGTTGTAATAATTCGACAGAAAAAGGGCATATTCCAACGGAATAGTCTTTCCGTTGTAAAATCCGTTGGAAACTTCCAACGGAAATTCAAACGAATAGATGTCCGTTGGAATATTCAAAACTGGCTTCAGTAATACGGCGCGTTTGCATTCTTTGATGAATTCCAATGGAAGTAACCGTTGTAATGTCCGTTGGAACTTTTAAGTGATACGACGCGTTTTAAATATTTATTGAATTCTAATGGAAAATTTCCGTTGAAATTTCCGTTGGAATTTCGAAAACCCTTATATCGTCCCCAACATCATTTCTGTGCAGATCTGGCCGCGCGAAACGAAATTTCCCTCGCACCTCCGCCGTCTTGCTTCGCTCCGCTGTCTTCTCCGGTGATTTTTCTGGCTTCTATTCGGTGATTGAAGCTTGGTTGCCGTCATAGTAAGGTAAAATGTCTTTTTTAATCA
>JANHAO010018965.1:0-13399 GCA_026873985.1 Saraca asoca
GATGTAAATTTTGAAAACAAATGTTTTCTTTATTTTTTAAGATGAAAAAAATGTATTTAATATTATTTACAACTTTGTCATTAATAAAAATAGGTATTTTTTTTAGTTTTGAAAAAAATCTGAAAACAGTTATATACAAAAACAAGGGAAAACATCATTTTACTATTTTCTGAAAATTATTTTTGAGTTACAATTTTAAAAATAATTTTTGAAAAATAGTTTTTAAAAATAGATTGCCAAACAAATTTTTTCATTTTTGTAGAATAAAAAAATAAAAAAATTATTCTTAAAAATAAAAAACCTGCTTCCCAAATAGGCGTATGATATTAGTCCTTTTCTGAAAGGATTTGAAAAGGGATTCACTGTATTGTAGACCTTGATTGAAAGGGGAGTTTTTGGACCCTTTTGTTTTTGGTGAATGGATGTCTTATTCTTTTGCCATTCTCACATCTATCGTTGAAGATCGAGTGAATGTGAGTATTGACATTTCATTCATTCCAATTACTCTAAATGCTTTTAATTAGTGTTTTTGTGAAAGAGGCTGATATCAGTCTTATGTCATGAATAAATTGACAGATAAATCCTTTATTTGAAGCAGTACTGGTTGTTCACTTGATCACTTTTGTCGTTATTAGCAAGTATTTATTTATTTGGCTAAATCCTAAAGAGAATTTATAAGAGATCATATAATAGTTTGCGATTTAATTAAGGGATTGACTCTCTCAAGTTCTTGAAGGCAACGTATAGACAAGTGTTATACAAATTGCACAAGTGAAAATTGTAATTTTTGATAAATTTTTATAAACTTTGTTGTATCAGATTATAAATTCTTCTCTAAATATTACATAAAGTTTTTGTATAATTTCTAATATCTTAAATTTTTATAAAACTATAAAAAGATGTAACTTTTTTTTCTAAAAAAATGAAGCGTCAAACATTTCTAATATTAAGTAAGAAGTTTTTTTAGTAAAAGCAAAAATGACAAGAATGAGAAGTTCTTCGTAATAAAGAAGAGTATCAATAGTATAATGAACATGTGAGAAGAGACTCATTTAAAAATTATTATCAAATTCAATTGCAACTAATTAAGGTGTTGCAATTCAACAAGTCTATAAGTATAGACGACATTTCAGAGAAGGGTAACTCACTGAAAGCATTGACGGAGATTTAGATTTATGATCATAAGGAATTACAACATCTTGTTTATTCTGTGTTGGCAATATTAAATAACAAGTTAAGAACAAATTAATTATGTGACATGAAATTAAAATATAATTAAAAATAACAAATTATGATCACGAGGTAATTTAATACAACATGAAATTAATATTATGCATTTAGCGTCTTCGATTTTTCTTTATAAACTTCCTATCTTTGGTAAACACATAAAGTACTCGATTCCTAATCCTCAAAATAGTATCAAAACATGTGACAAATTCATTGCCGGTTGTATTTATTTTATCAAAGCTACGATACAAAAACTAAAATATTCATTTGATCTTATTAAAGAAACTAAACTCGTACAATCAAGTGGTAAGAAAGCCGAATTGCAGCCTTATTAATATAATAATAAATAATAAGACAGATTAGACCTTGGCTATAACATCATTACTACTGAGTTGTCCTAATTAAAGTTTGATTAAACTCTAAGTAAAATATTGATCACAGGAAAAAGCTGATGATAATAAGCTGTTCATTTGACGACTTTTCCTGTAATATATATATTGATTCACGTGGCTTTGGATTTTGAGCATGAAACCCTAATGATTATGATTAGTTCGATAAAGTAGTGAGAAAGCCAACTAATGATCCTCATTGACCAAGAATGGAATCATTTTTACTTTGTGTTGTGAGCTTTCTTGTTTGGCGATGAGTGCAAAAGCAGTAACTTGTTCTTCTTTGTTTTGGAGCTTAACATTAGAGACAAAAAGAAAACAAAGCTTATTCATCTGCTTTTCTCACCTTTTGTGCATTTGTTTGTGAGGTCAAATTCTTAACTTCTACTCCACTCTCATCTGTCTCAAAAAGTCTAGGATTTGCTTTCTTTTTAGATGAGCTTTTTGAATAAATATAATCTTGATTGTTAAGAATATGCTTAGTGAGATGAAAAACACAATTAGCGATGATTTTGAAGAGAGAAAAATGAAAATATAATGCATGCAGGCCTTGACCATTTGACCAATATATGTCATTTTGCCAAACTAACTCTCAGTATGGCTTTGTTCCTAAATTATTTTTTGTCATGCCTTACTTTTTTGCGATGTCAGCATTTTTAACTTTTTTTTTCTTACTTTTGAAGCAAGCTCAATGCAAGTGTTGTATTGGCTTTGACTTGACATTTAACTTCATTTCGAATTGCCCTCATGTTTCAAACGAAATTACGTGACTTCGCAAAATAGTAGGATGGTCCTTCCAATGAATTTGATTCGATTTCCTATTCAAATAAATTAAAGTCATGAATTGTTCAATTCAATTTCGTAATTCAATTAATTTAATCAAATAAATCAAAATTATAAATAAATTAATTTAAATTAAAATAAATCAAATCAATTTATATTATTAATTCATGAATTTAACTCATTTGATATAAATTTAAAGAAATTTTTTTATTTAAATTAATTTAAATACATTATAAAATATATAATATTATATTTAATATAATAATTTAATTCATAAATATTATTAAAAAAATATTTATCAAGTTGGTTCTTCAACAAAATAAGTCAAAGTAAAATCATAAATCGAATTTGATTCATGTAGCAGATGAACCAACATTTTAGGATCAGGTTCAACTTGATAGATTCATGATCTAACTCATCAAATCAATTTTCAAGTCGAATCATGAGTAGTTCACAAATTTGCTCAAATCATTTCCAGCCTTACTTGAATGGGTACTTCACCGGCCACACCCATCTCTTAAGGAAGTGTTTGACTCAATTTGTGAAAATAAAAAGTGAATTGAATAAAAAAAAGGATGAGTAATAATAATGGTTATGGTTTCTTTTTTATTTGTTGGGTCCAGTTAAAAGAATGAAATCATATTATTTATAATTCTCTTTTTTATTTAATTGAGTGGTAGTCAACAACAATGGATAATGATTAATGATGATAGGTGGTGGTGAGCAATGCTCAATGACGGTGTTAACGGTAGATTTCGATTCTGTCTAATCCAGCCAACTGGAGGGGGTTTTTTCAAGACCCAAGCCACTTTTCGATCGTCCAGAAGGCGAGAAGGGGGGAAGATGGCTAGGGGAAGAAGGAGATAAGTGAAAGACACAGAGCTTTAGCTATGGTTTTTGGCAAAGTTTCTGCTAGTATTCTCCTTTCTCTCCTACAATGGTTCCGGCTCCTCAACTGCATATCTATTACATCAAACATTAAATGTACAAGACTGCCTAGGACACTATAAACTGACTTTTGCAGGTTATTTTCTACGTGTGAGACTCGATGGTTGTATTTTGCAAAATGGCAGTACAAGTTGCCTGTTGGCCTTATGCTCAAGCTCAACAGGCTTCTAACTGAATAAGACTTCATCCTAATGAGCTGGAGTTCGTGCATTGAGACTGCTACTGGTTCACGACCTCGAGCTCGTTCAACTAGTGATCTCGGATCTTTAGCGAGCTGGGATTCTTTGCATAGCGACCTTGTGGTTTGGCGAGCTTGTCCCTTTTGCTAGACCTGGGTTTCTGCCAGCCCACTTCATAGTGTCAAATTTCCCCCACAATAGGCGGTTAGTTGTGGTAGTCAGTGGTCAATGATGGTAGATGGTGATAGCCGGTACTTAAAGGCGGTAGGTGGTGGTGGGCAGTGGTCAACAATAATAGGTGATAGTGGATGATAGTCAATAATAATAGATAATGATAAATAGTGATTAATTATAATAGGTAATGGTGGACAGTGAGCAATAGTGATAAATAATGATAAACGATAAAAAGTGATTGTGGGCAATTGTCAACGGTTATAGATGGTGGTCGAGTCAACATTGATAGCGATGTTAGGTGGTTATCGATGACAAGAGGTGATGGTGGGTAATAGTTATTAATGGTACTGGTGTTAGGCAATGGTCAGTGACGAAAGTTAATAATAGACAATGGTCAACAGTAAAATGTGGTGGTAAACGATAATAAATGATGATAGTAGTAATAAGTAGTGGTCAATGGCTAAAGATGATGGTAAGTGATTGTCAACTACAAAAAGTAATAGCAGACAATAGTTAACAATAGAACGTGATGGTGATTAATAATAATAAGTGTTGATAAGTCAGAGGTGGTGGGAACTTTGTTAAAAAAAGAAAAAGAAGATTTTTTTTTTAGTAGATAATGTAATTCAATACTTCGGACAAGGGAAGAATTTCAAATAAAAGAATTTATTAAGATTAAGTAATCGTAGCAAATTCCATTGTAGATAAACTAAATACTCAATAAAAAATTTAATTTTTTTTATTTGGTTATCAACCTCTTAAATTCCTCAACCAAACACTCTGAAGAAATTAGTAAAGTGATTAGATTATGCTTGCTGCATGAGTTGTTTCGTCCTTGGTGCATGATCAATTCCTTTGTAAATTGTCATGCACATTTACGCGAGGTCGAAATAATTTAATTTACAGTATACAACCAGAGAATGTAGGGAAGAACTTATATGTCTTTTGCAAATTCAAGGTGAAAATTAATAATTTTGTCTTAAAAAATTCTAAAAGGAGTGTAAATGACGTTTTGGTTGGGAATCCTACTAGTGTGATTAAAATTAAAAAAAAAATGTATTATGTATCATTATTTTATTGATGTAAAGTCATATTATTAAGTAAATAGTTCAAATTTTTTTAAATTTAATAGGATAATTATATTTATTTATAAGTTTTTAATATAAAATTTAGGTCATTTATTTAATAGTATAACTTTACATTAGTAAAAAAATAATATATGATGCCCTATCCCCTAAAATTAATTTCGACCCCAATCAAAGGATTTTTTTTAAAAGTTGCTCAACTACCTCAATCAAAGGAGGAAAGCAATTGAATTTTGTTCGTTGAATGAACAGGAGCCTAAGTTGTGTGGTGAATATGGCCAAACTACATAATGGGAGAGAGATCACATGGTGGCAGGCATTCATTGATACACCCAAAATGACTTGTCTTATAATCGAAAACACGAGGGGTTTTTGAGTGCACCAACAAACTTTGTTCAATAACTTTCTAACCCAAAATCTAAAATTCAAAGTTTCACGTGTTATAAAATATCTGTAATTCTACGGAGTGATCAATTTTTTAAAAGGTTGAATTTTTTTATATTAGGATTTATATTTTTTTATTTGACTAATTTATTATAATATTTGAAAAAAGATAATCTAATGATAAAAATACATAATTTTTTAAGGGGTCAGCCTTCATATAAAATTATCCAAAATATATTCTAGGGTTTATACTTTGTTATGTATGCGGAAAAAAATTTCATTGATATATATATTTTTGTTACTTTTGTAAAATTTTTACAATTTTTTTTTATCAAAAATTACAACTTTTATATAATAATAAGGAAGTTTAAAAAAAATGGATGCAATTTGGATTGATGGACTTATAATTTTTTTTGTATACTTGTTACATATAAAATAGATAAAAATTTGTAATTTAAATAATTAAATTAGAATTTTTTGAATATTTATTACACATAAAATTTATATACATTTATAACTTTTGATGAAAAATAAAAAGACTTTATATAACAAAATTACAACTTAATTTTATTGTAAACATTTATAAAATTTATAAAAAAATTTAGTACTAAAAAAAAGTTATGCTACGTTACTACAGTGATCTCAACTCTTTGTCGTTTATTACTAAACAACAGACAACAAAGGAACTTGATTTAGTATAGGGCATCTTATACGGTGAAACTAACTACATTATTCAACTTTAGTAAGTAAGTGTACTTCTTTGTCAATATAATCAGAGCTACTGAAATGGATAGGTGGTTGAGTTACAAAAACACTGAGACATTTGAAGCTGAAAGTGAGTTGTAACCGATCCCACTGATTTTAATTTGTGCGTTGTTATGTTCCAACAGTTATGATTGAAACGACGTGACCATTCTTGGTTGTTGGATGGAGGAATGGAGGATCCCATATGTACATTATATTATAGATATAATAATTAATTAAATTAGGTCAATAGGAGTTGTTTTAATTATTATTATTTTTTGTTTGAGTGTTAGTTATTCTTACTTAATAATCATGTGATGCTTGAAGAAAATTTTTAATCGTTTTATAAAAAAAAAGAGCTAATTTGAGTTAAAGCCTGAAATTGTTAATTAAAAAAAGTAATCAAATGTGATATAATAATGAATAACTTGTTATTTGTTGAAAATTATGGATTTAAATTTCCTCACCATCACTCTATCAAATAAAAATCAAAGATTTTTTATGCCAAACATTAATTTCAAAAAATTAAATTAGTAGGGAACGTTCTCATTGTTTTATCTTATTTTATTAAAATCCCCATTTCACATGAAAATATTTTAAACTTCAACTCATAGCAACTTTACTTTATATTAATTTTTAAAATTTGAGTAATTTCTTAAAATTTTTAGAGTTTTTACTTTATATTTTTATGATAAATTATATTCACATATTTGGAGCTTTAATGAAATTACACTTGTATTATTCTATTTTAAAAAAATTGCCCATTTTTTTTATTTATATGATTCAAACATACATTCATCTCTTTATTATAAGAAATAAGAAATCAATATATATTTATGAAAATAAATAAATAAGAATATTAGAAAAGATAAATGTAATGGTTGGATATTAACTCTGTGAAATGCAGATTTCAAAATTATTATATATGATAATTTTATAATCATATAAAATAATTTAAATTAAATATTTTTAATTATAAAAATATTAAAAAAATTTATAAAATAACAGTAATATAATTACAATAGATAACTCAAATCTTTCTTTCTCTCTGAATTCCATATTCTTCCGGCACATTGTACTTTTTCCTCGCCAATACATCAATCTTATCTTTAATTAATTAATTATTTATTTATTTAATAAGAAGCCAGTAGATAAGGAAACGGTGGTAAGGCCGTGTGTGACTTCTTAAGTGAGTAATTGGTTTTAGGAAAATGTGCATAAAAAGCATAAAATATCCCAACAATTCGCTTTCCTTACTCGAATTCACTGACTCATGCCGCCTACTACTCAGCTACTTCCTTACAACTATCAATGGCATTATTCTTCTACATTCAATGCAAAAATTCCAATACCCGATTTTCAAAATTATTAATTAATTAACCGACTTAATTTTTAAATACTGAGAAAATATAGAAAGTCAAACTCGGGAATTCTAAATTGAAATTGCACAATCACCAAGGAGTCTGATCAGTAGAAGATCACATGGGAGCCATCAGCCATTGTTGGAGACACTGGCTATTACCGGTGCACTAACCCCCAAAATGTAGACAGTGCCCACGCTCTAACCTTACCTTGGGTTTCGGTATCCGATTGGCTTTAAATACCCCCAAAAAGGCCTGTGTCTTAGGACAGAGCCCCCTTAACTTTCCGAGGGAGCCCTGACTAGGCTCCATGCTATGTTCTGACTGTGAATGTATATTTTTAATGAAAAGTATTTTTATTTTTTTTTGAGTTTTAATAAAATAATACAAATTTTTTTTGAATTTCAAATCATATTCGTATTTTTATAAAATATAAAAATTATTATACTTAAATTTGAATTTATATTTTTTAGTAATAAAATAATGAAAAAAATAATTATAATTTTAAATTAAATAATTTAAGATATTTTAAATATTTTATTATTAATGATATATTTTGATTAAATTTAAATAATTAAAAAAGATATTACACTTTATATTAAAATTTGATTTTTGATTTACACACGAAATTGAATTTTACAAAAAATAAATTCTCTTATGAATTTACCAATAAATACTGAAAAATATTTAATTGATAACAAAGAAGTTGTACTTTAACTTTTAGTTTATACAAGAAGTTGAACTTGATGAGAAGTAAAGTTTTTTAATGAATTTCTCAACAAATACTTAAAGTTGTTTAGTTAATGATAAAAAATTAACACATCTCAAGAAGTAAGTTCATGTGTTGTGCTTAATTCAATTGTAAACTATCCAAGAAGAGAAATGACTAAAATGCACTATGTTATATGATTTGTCATTAAAAAATTAATCATAAAATAAAATGATACTTTTATTATATTAAATTGTGTGAGGATAATTTTATATTTCTGTTTTATTAAAAGCACATAAAATTTTTTTTACTAAAGGATTGGATAAATAATTTTTCATATTTTATAAGTAGTAGAATTTCTAAAAAATATTATATATTCATTTTTTTCTTTCAATGAATGGGGAATCAAATAACACAACTATTATTTATTTCTTGGGAATTCACACTTCCCGATCGAATTTTCTATTAAACAAATGATATTTTATATCATTAAATTTAAATTATATAGTTATATTTTCCTATAACTTGGTTAAAAGTTTAAATTTAATATTTTTTATATTTTAAAAAAATTGAGTAATTTTTAAAAGTAAATATAAGTTCTACATAAATTCATTATAATTCAAGAGAGTAACATACTTTTCTCTTATGTTATATATGTCAAAAAATTATAAATATAATAAATTATTTCATTTTAAAATAATATTATAATATCAATATTTTTAAAAATTTATAATAATATTTATAACTTTTTAATCTTTTAAAATCAGTAACAGAATTCTAGTATAAAATATAAAAAGAAGTCTGGCTACGTGATCTAAGGGAGGAATTTGTTACTTTCTCTTTTATTAGGTAGAATCTTGCGAGCGAATCTTCAAATCCATAGGCTATGAGTCAAATCTTTATCAATTACTATCCTCATATAAAATTAAACTTCGTTTCTCTCAAGAAAAATCCTAAAAAAGACAACCTTTCCTATTAAATAATGATGGCTTAACAAGAGGAAGAATAATTAATCCAAATGAGAATATTAAAATTTCTTACCCGCTTGTTTATTACCCTTATCCGGTTTCTTTTGCAAAACTATAATCTAATTTTTAGTGAATAAATTTGATCTAAATTAATACCGCATGCTTTTTTTTACTGTAACAAAAATAGTAAGTCATTTAAGGATATTGAAAAGAAAAATCTCTTAAATAATATCATATATTTTTATATCATTAAAAATACTGATAATTAATATCACTTAGAAATATACTTTGACTTTTCTTGATTAAAAGGACAAAGTGGGGAGGCAAATCCCAAGTTTCCTTTAAGCTGCACCCACAAATTGCGGGAGATAAGGTATGTGCTTTGTCTTAAATGTTACAATAATTCAATGAAGTTAGTACCAATTTCCAATAAGAGCGTACAAAAGCAATAAAATTGAGAATAGGTCCAAAGACATAGACCCTAAATTCCGAGTCTATGTTCCAAAGATCAAACCAAAACAATTATGGATGTTTTCTTTCAATATTAAATTGAGAATCATAGTCCTCAAATTCATAGTTTGAAGCATTAGACAAAATGGTTCATCACTGAATACTAAGCTCATTCTTAATCACATGTTTAATGTAATTAATGTTATTAATTATGAGACTTCTTCTTAGCGCTTCCATTATGGTTTTGTCAGTGGCACAAACTTCCTACCATACTTTGGTTCCTTGTTTTCTTGCTTTTTTGCAATTTGTTGCTTTGTTTCTTGTTTGTGCATTCTACTTCTCAACACTAGGAAGATTCTAGGTACTACCTTATATAATTATACTCCTAAAAAAAAAACGTATAAAAATTACTTCCTTTGTTTTTCTTTTTTTGAATAAATCCATTTTTGCATCTAAAATTAGGCGATAATACCGTATTATCTAGCAAAGAATATGTATTCAAAGTAAAATGCAGTTTATTTTTAAGAAAATGTAAGAATATAAGTAAAAGATAATACATGAGAATAATAATTTTTTTTAACTATTATTTAAAGTAAATGTATAAAAATTAAAGAGATTACTATATAATTTCAATTTCAAGAGAAAATGATTGTGTTTTACTAATATACTTTTTCTTAGAGTCAACTGCTTGTATCTTTTACTGAACATAAAAATTCCGGATCTCACTTTTTGTTCTATTTTTTTTATTAAAAATAAAAATTCTAAATCTCATTTTTTTGTATCTATTTTTCTTTAATATAATAAAAAAAATATTTTTATTCAAATTATTATAAATAATTGACATGAAAATAATAGGTGTATTTGTTTGTATTTTCATTTTCTTGTTTTTTAATACAATTTTATGGAATAAGATTTAAAAATAATTTTTATAAAAGTAAATAAAATAAAATATATTTGATAAAATTATTTATGTAATAGTTTTGATTATAATAATACCATTAATGAGGAGTATATTTTTCTTATTTTTAAAAATAAAAGATAAAAATATTAAAATTATTTTTATTTTTTAAACTGATTAAAAAATAATTATCTGAATAAAATTCTTTATTTTAAAAAATATAAAATTATTTTAAAAAACAGTAGCCAAACACATCCAGTATCGTTTAAAATAAGTTAATAACCAGAGGTCTAATATTTAAAGATTCCGTAATTAAATAGTACAGGACCCAAGTGGGGTGGAAAATGACGAGAAAGTACACACTAAACCTAGTTTTAAAGTGAGGTCAAACTCACATGCTCTCGATTACATTGAATTGGGAACACATCTTTCCGTAATGCTTCTGACTGTTTGTCTCCTCTGTTGCCAAAAACACCCTTTCCCATTCTGCTACTTGCTTTCCCAACAATAGCATTTCCTTTTCTTTGGCTCTATTCAATTTCAGTTTCTCTTGAATTTTCTCCCACTTCCAATAACTACTTAAAAAAATATATGTCTCCATATAAATTTTTGTAAAAACATTTTATTTTTTATAAATTTTTATATAAAAATTTTTTAAGAAATTTTCATATTACTACAAACAATAAAATTATAATTTTTTCTACATTGATTATATATCAAAAATTTATATATGTATATATATACACACTTGTATATTTTTGCGAACATGATTTTTCTGTTCAACCTCTCAAAATAAAGATTAACAAAAATAATATGTATTTTCTAAATATTTATTTTATTTTTCATGTAACAAACCTCTATTATATATACACAAACGCCTTGTAGAGACGAAGACTGTCAAAACATTGAGCCCCATGCAAAGATTCATCATGGTCAACAAAGTAGTTTCACAAAGATTTTCACTTTTTATAAATTTGTGTACTTTTATTATCAAAACTATTTATTTATTAATCTTATTTTAAAATAATTAAATTACTATAAAAACATTCTAAAGGTAGAACTCTTTTAAAATATCTTTTTCGGTGTTGGAGAGTTAAGAGAAAATCTAATTACAAAAGGCACTTTCACACAATATATTTTGCATGATGTTCTTTGTCATTGAATTTTTTACACAAAGATAAATGCATAAAAGTAAATAAAGATGTGTTGATATTGAATGAATATACAAGAGAATTATAAACCAATAACAAAACATGAATTTAGCATTACACTTCAAAATGAATGATTTCATGGTTATAATATGTCACATTTGCTCTATGTGACTAGCATTGAACTAAATTTTATTGATCTCTATATATAAATTAATTTTTAGTGAAAAATAATGTGTTTCATAGTCTAATAGAGTTTCTCATACAACTTATTCGAACCAAAAATAAAATAAAAAAGGTAATTTACAAAAGAAATCGAGATAAGAATTTAGTGAGTCTTTTCTTTGGTATAAATTTCATATAACCTAAAATCTATTATAGGGTTTTTTATTAGCTTTTTAATATACTTGATTAAGTTTTAAAAAATATTTAAAAATAAAAAGCTTAATAACAATTTTAATTCCAATGTATAAATTAATTGTATTTGATTCTCTTAAATATAATATTCTATTTTGATTCATTTAATATACAAATTGAAACAGTTAAGTTCATATGGGTAAATTTTGTCAAATAAAAAAATGATAAACCCTAATTAACATATAGTTTTGATGGAGTTCCAAGTTGACAATTTAACTTAAAATTAGTGGAATTCACCTTGTTATGCTGAAAAATTACAAATTACGTGACTCACTTATGGTTTGAAATCTTTCCGAAATTGACTGTAATGTAACATTACGTAATTCACTAATTTCCTATTTAGCTATTGTCAACATAAAATTTTTTTGGAGTTTTGCATATCAATTATGATTTTTAATATTTAACTTAACAAAAGTTATTAATAAAAAATAAATTTAATCTAATTTATATATTAAATGAATCAAAATAAAATACAAATAATTTGCATATCAGTGAGGTAAAATTATAATTACACCAAAGTAAAATATAGTTCAAAATTAAAATCGATCAAAAGTTACATTTATTTGTGGAACTTTTCTATTGGAATGGATCCGCCTAGAGGGTGATAATTGACGGAAAAATTATCTATACAAAGAATAATATTAGTCATATACAAATTAGTTTTAGAAGAACAATTTCGATATTACTAATATTGATGGTGGATTTCGATTTGATCCAAATCCAGTAAATCCAAAAAGTTCCTAAGGATTCAAGCTGTAATTTGGTTGTGTAAATGGAGATTGAAGAGATGGGAAGCAAGAACATCAAGAAAGCAGAAGCATTTTTAACGTGATTTGATTAAAACTAGACAGTACTGATCTCTATATCCACAATAACTTTTATTGCTCTAGTGAAAATTGGGCAAAGTTATCATATCTGTTTCAACTTTTTATTATAGTGATATCTCTTCTCTTATTTATAAAGGCCAGGAAGTTACAATTGTAATTTTATAATTTGTAATTCTATTACATCAAATAAATGTACAAGACAACATAAACTACTGCAAAATGATTTCTGTAAATTACTTTCTACATGCGAGCCCTACATGTTACTTTTTACAAATGGGCGCTACAAGTTAAGTCTGAGAAAAAGTGTTTGCTTTCAATCTTAACCATGGTGAGCTTATAGATAGACAAAATGCTGTATCTCATGAGTTGGGGCTCTTGTCCGGAATCGTTGCTGACTGAGCTCGTGCTTGGCAACACGAGTTCACATAAGGTGAATTGTTGACTATGCGAGTTGATCTTGTCTTTAGCGTGCTTGGCCTTGTTTTGTTCTCCGGATTCGTGGCTCACGTCTTAGCGATCTGACATACTGGTTTAGCAACTCGAGCTTGTCTCATCGTTGTCCAACTATTCGAGCTCGTTTCCTTAGCAACTCGATGCCTTGGCTCAGTGTAATACCCGAAAACTTAAAAGAATAAAAAGGGAAAATTTAAAATAAAATTTGAAAATGAAAAGGACTAAATTGAAAAGCTTTTAGGGACTTAGTTGAAA
>JANHAO010018966.1:0-13393 GCA_026873985.1 Saraca asoca
TATAACATACTAAAATATATAGTTAGCTTAAGATTGCTTTTTCAATTGTTTTTTAACATTCAAAACTAGTGCTAATGATATAGCTCGGGTCAATAGTTTGAATCAAACTTAAATTGAATTCACTTACAAAAGATCTTAGTAAAAATAAAATAATTCCTAAATTTAATTGTCGATCTTTTGAATATCATTCACAATTTGATCCTACAAAACAAATAACAAACACTAAAAAATATTGTCAGACTTAAATTATTTTCAACATCAAAACCAAGAGGAATTAAGATAGCAAAGCAATCATATTAGTAAAGCTAACAATCTTGTACTTTGCCAACAAATATCTAGAAATGCTAACAATCTCCATAAATGTTAACAATCTCCTTAGCTAGGATAACAATCTCTCCCTTTTTGATGGTGACAAACAATTTTAAATAAGCATGAAAATTTAGGATGAAAGTTTAATAAAATTTTTGAAAATCAAAATAGTTTATCATAAAACCAAATTTTGATAAAATCTTATTTTTTTATTCTCCCCCTTTTTAAATAACTTTTGTACATATATTATACTTTTCTTTATTTTTTACATCTCCTTCATATCTCCTATTATCTTTTCATATTTCCCCTTTTTGAATTGAAATTAACATCTCCCTTCTTTTGCTTTTCTTATTAACAATTTCTATTTTCCTTATCTAAAATCTTCACTTCTCCATTCTTCTTATCTAAAATCCTTTATTCTCCCTCTTTTGGCACATCAAAAAGCAATAATTCATTAATGAAAATTAATGCACCAAAAAGTTTAGAGTTGAAAGAAATTAGATTAGAGCAGAAAAAATCTATATACCAATTTAGTCAGAAATTAATCAAAAATTGGAATTCAAAATCCAAAACCAATAATGAATATAACATCAAAATATTGAATCAAATATCAAAATAGTGTCAAAATACAATATCCAGCAACAATAATATAGATTATCATAATGATATCTCAAAATATAAGATTACATGATTAGCATCAATCTAGAACAATAAAGATAATAGAGAAAGGGATAAGGGACTAAGGGGTGCAATAAACAAACAAATATCCAATACAAAGACTACTCAATAGGAGGAAAGCATAATGTAATATCCTATCTTCAGGGTATAGGCCAAAAATAAGCAATTTACCACTACTATCCTTTAGGGTGGAATAAGGAGAAGGCATTCCAATGGCTAATCCCCTACTGTAATCAGGAAAAGATGTTGCATTAAGCTTCGGTTGATTATCATCCATGTCATATGCTTTCGCTAAAAATTCAGAATCAACAACTACATGCTTATGCATCACATAACATAAAAGTTTTCCATCAACATCTGCAAGGTTTGCATAAAACATCTTTACTAATCTAGGCTATGTATTCCCCTTAAATGTCAAAAATTTTTCTAGCTTATATTTAGCTAGAAGTTCTGGTAAGTGTGTGCATTCAACAATTAAGCAGTAAAGCATTTGAA
Source organism: Saraca asoca (assembly GCA_026873985.1). Taxonomy (NCBI): domain Eukaryota; kingdom Viridiplantae; phylum Streptophyta; class Magnoliopsida; order Fabales; family Fabaceae; genus Saraca; species Saraca asoca. Next base: position 1,483 of record JANHAO010018966.1, read on the forward strand.
GGGTTCTACCTTCCTATTTGCTACTTATAGAAAAGCAGCATATGCCTTTGGTGAGTTGAAATGTGCTTCCTCTTTTACAGGGGTTGATGGTTGGGCTATATGTGTTTCCCTTCTTTTTGCTGGTAGCTTGATTCTCTTAGATATTTTGGAATTTTTTAAGGATTTTGTATAATCTGGAAAATTTGTGAAATTTTTAGAGTTAGGGTTTTAGGGTAGATTTTAGGGGTTTTTAATTTTGAGAATTTTTGGAGAAATTAATCAGTTGGAATTGTTAGATTAGGTGTATCCAACTTTTCTGTGAAGGAATTTTTAGTAAAGAGTATGTAAGGATTGAGATCTAATTGAGAGAATTTTAGAAGTTTTTGGGTTTAGGCTGAGAGTGTAATGGTGAAATGAATTCGAAATCAATTCAGTATATATAGGATTGCACTTTGAATCAATTAGTGAATCAATTCAAAGAGCAAAAATTTATGTGCGAATTGATCTAGGTTTGAATTTGTACATTATGTTTCATATGGGAATCGATTCTTGATTCAATTTGTGTTTGAGTTGTTCATAAGATACTTGTGGGAATTGATTCTGGAATCGATTCATCTAGGTTTAAAGAAAATTTTTAGACATTTTTTAGTTTTCCCAAAAGATTGAAAATTGTTGTGAATCGATTTAGGAATCGATTCATAGTGAATATTTTTGAAAGGTAAATATCGATTCTTGAATCAATTCAAAAACTCAAATAAATCCTAGTAAATTTGAATTGATTACTAAATTCAAGAAGTCCTGAACTCAATTTTTATATAGTTTTGTTTAAGAAATATTTTCCTAACCTATTTACCAAACTACTCAATTCCATTAAGTACCCAAATCTCTCACATTATGTGCCTGCAAAACAAACTCAACAAAATCTTAGATGCCTAAGTCAGTAATTGCAATGTACAAAAAACAATTTAGCATAAAAGAAAAAAAAATTATCAAAGTTTACTGAAATTAAAGGATTTAACATTCTTGGACTTGTGTGAGTACAACTGCTATCTAACATCATGAGTTGCTTTTATTTCTCCAACACAAACCTATAAAATAAATTTTATACTTCTTTGTTAGTACCCAACTGGTTTTGGGTCCAATTTTGCTAGTCATTACAGTAACATATCTATTTGAAATGGATACCTTAGGTAACCACACTACCTTTTCATTTGGCTTTGGCTTATAGGTACCATTTTCCATATGGACAGTGCTTAATATGATGTCCTTTATGACTACAATAGAAACATGTAATATGTCTATGATTTCTTTTTTACCTTTTCTTCCTTTGCTATCTATATCCTCGGCCTGTCTTACTATGAAAGTCTTTTTGATCATTCAAAAAGTTATTGAGTTTCATTTTGCTACTTGTAAAGCTTTGTACTATTTTTGTTAATCTATCTATCTCAGATTTATAAGCTTGACATGATCATATGCTTTACTTTCACTCAATAGTTTTTCTGCTAGGATATTCAAGTCACTATTTTCCTTTTTCAATTTACTGATTTTCTTAAGCAAGTAATCATTTTCACTTTTACCATGCTTAATTTCATTTTTAGCTTTTAGTAAAGAATCATAAAATTCAATGTACATATCATCAATTTCTGCATCACTTCCATCATCATCGGAAGAATTATACTCATCATAAGGATTAAATTCATCTCTAATGTAAAAGATAGACTCATTACCAAATACCTCACTGTCATCATCAAGTTTACCCATAAGATGGAGAAGTGCTTCTTCATCTTTTGAATTAGTATGCTCATCTTCCCAAATAGCTAGATTAGCCTTCTTCTAGGATAATTTTCTTTTTCTCCTTTCATTCTCAAGCTATCTTTTCAGGTAGACTAGGCAATCTGGTTTAATGTGTCCAGGTTTTTTGCATTCAAAATAGGTTGGAGTAGTGCTAACACCAGAGTTTAATTGATCAATTTTCTTCAAATTTTTCTTTGAGGTATTGTTTTCCTCTTTTCTCTACTCCTTTTTTTCTTTGAGAATTCTTTACAACTTTTTGCTTAGTAAAGCCATATCTTCTTTTTCATTTGTATCTACATCACTCTCCGATTTTGCTTCTTCATCAAATATTTTTGTAGCTTTAAGTGCCAGATTTCTTTTCTTTTTGTCAACATCATTTTTCTTATATCTCTTTACCTTTAACTTATGCTTTTCTAGATTTTTATAGAGCTTTTGAATTGTTGGCATCCCCATCTTTAGTGATTCCTTAATAGCTATCACCTTTGGTTGCCATTCTTCAATTAAAGATCTTAGAACTTCATGAACCAAATCTACATTTTCAAATTTTATTCGAAGAAGCAAGAGTTAGTTAGTTATAGTAATGAATCTCTAAATAAGATCTTTAATTGATCCACCATCTTCCATCTTGAACATTTCATATTCAAAAACTAACACATGCACTTCAGATGCCTTAACCTATGTAGTTCCTCATGTGCTACTTCTAATGTATCCCAAATCTATTTAGCAGTAATATAATTTAAAATTCTCTCATATTCATTAGGGGACAGAGAGTTGGAGATGATCCATTTGACCTTAGAGGCAAGGAGGTGTCTCTTCCTCTCCTCTTTAATCCATAAAGACTTAGGTTTAGGCTGTGGAATCCCATTAACTAGTGTTTGTGGTGGATCATTTCCATCCTCTACAATTTCCCACATGTCTATATCAGTTGTTTCAATAAAGTCTTTGATTTTCTACTTCCAGTATATATAGTGATGTTTATTAAAACCAAGGAGAAGGACATTCAAGTAACAATGTGAAACTAGAATCCATTTTCTCTTTGAAAACGAGAGAGTATCAAGGGCCAGAAGCTCTAATACAACTGTAGTCCTGAAAAATATCAAGAGTGAAATGATCTTGCCTTTTTTTACATTAGAAAAATTTATATACTCTCTTGACAATAAATTGGATTCTTTTTGAATTGTAAAAGTGAAAGTCTTTAATGCAATTGTTTTTGCATTTGAATTTGGAAGCTAATTGGATAATCAAAATCTTAATTGGAATAACTGATTTGATATTGAATATTAGAGTTAATCAAGCAAATGAGACAAATTCTATGATAGTATAGTTAAACATTCAATTCAGCAATTAAATAGTTTCAGTAGTTAAACAATTTTAGCTTTGTAGCATTTCTAGCATAGCAAAATACAATTATGCAGTAAAGTTAAATTGTAGAATATAAAGAACTGTAACGACCAATAAAGATACTGTAATTTTTAAAGTGGTTCAACTTCACCTAAAACCACAAATGAAGTCTACATCTACTAGATCAATCCTCAATCGGATGACCTCTTTTATTAACTATAATAGGATTTTAATAGGGCTCCTAAATAGCCAATTCGTACAACAAGATTTACACTAGGCTCTTCTAAAACCTAAAACACAAGAATTAAACTAGGTTCTTGCTAACCTAGATACAACAATTCTTTTATCTCAATAGACTATAATCAACCTCATAACCTAGAGATATACAAAGAATTCAATACACCTTTAGCTAGCTATAATCAACCTTATAACCAAAGAAGATGCAAAGGGAAGATCAACCTCTTCCTTTGTATCCTTAATTTCTATCAACCTAGAAATTGCAAAATTCAATCAAGAAATAAGGTAAGTAATACAATACCAAGTTTGGGATGAATATCTCAAAAATCTGGTTATGAAATTCTCTTCAATTCTAATTAAAGATCCTTAAATTGATCAAATATAGTGAGGTAGTGATGAATCCAATAAAGCTCTAATGTCACTACATTTTTTGCACTTAAAGAAATGTAGAAAAATGAAAACTGTTATGTTTGAAATGTGGATAAGGGTATTTATAGTTTCTATAACCAACATTTGAAAAATAACTAATTTTTAGTCCTTGAATCAATTTATGAATCAATTCATAGTGATTACAAACTAATGAATTGATTTGTGAATCGATTCCTCTATGAATATCATAACGAATGTTCATAATTGAATCGATGCATAAATCAAATCATAGTATTTTGCAAAAGGTCATGAATCGATTAGGGAATCAATTCAGGTAAAATTTCTAACCTTTGGTAAAAAAATTTCAAAATTTTTCTTCATGAATCGATTGCTGAATCAATTCAAGTACACTTTTTGCAAGTTCTTCAATGAATTGATTCACATAATGTAAAATGATTTTTATAAAACTTGCACTTGTGAAAGATCATTTAAAAATATTGTTTGAAAAATATTTGATTTTATTTTACTTCAAATGGTTTATTTCTACCTTAATATATCAATTTTAAGAAATTTGTTTGAATCAAAATTGAATTGAATCCACTTACAAAAGATCTTAGTAAAAATAAAATAATTCCTAAATCTAATTGTAGATCTTTTGAATATCATTCACACTTTGATCCTACAAAACAAATAACAAACACTAAAAAATATTATTAGACTTAAATTGTTTTCAACATCAAAAGTAAAAGGAATTAAGACAACAAAGCAATCATATTAATAAAGCTAACAATCTCATATTTTGCTAACAAATATCTAGAAATGCTAACAATCTCCTTAGCTAGGCTAACAATCTCATTTTCTAGGCTAATAAGTCTAACACCTATCACTTCCAATATCTTCTTAGTCTACTTCATCACCCTAAAAGGTCAAAGGTTTAAGGTGAAGGAAATCCATGATCTGAGTATTTCACTTTGAGGGAGGTGGCGGTGGCAATGTTACAACCTTCTCTTCTCAATGTACTTACTCATCCTATCCCTCTTTCTATGTCATATTTTAAACTAACACCTCAATGGTTTGTTGCAATTGGTCCACTCATTCCACTAGTGAGCAGATCTATGCAATTGTGTCATTTCCATGGTTTATTCTTCGCCAATTTGGTTGCAAATTTGGAGGTAAATTTGACTCTTGATAACCACTTTTGTTTAGTTTTCTAGTTCACGTAAAATGAATACATGGAGCCATTTGCTTGAAGGTTTTGAAAAGAAATAAAATCTAGGTTCATCATAAAAAGATCATTCTAGGATGCGAATGAATATGTAGTAAGCATAGATAAAGGAATTGTGGATAACGATAACTACTCCTAAGCATACTTACCATTCCCTAACTAAACTCATCCCTAAAGCCAGTCATACAAAACCAAAATTCTAATACTAACTTGTCACATCCCTAATTCTGGGGAATGTGATTGGCATAAATCATCGGAGGTGACTCAGAACCCATGGCTCACAACTCATAAGCGATGAAATACTTTAATTAAATATGTGAATAAAATTTGATAATAATGTGCACACTTTAGGTTCAAATTAAAAATAAAACTAAAGTCATATGTGAATAGAAATAAATGTAAATTGAGAGAACAATTTTATAAAAACATGACTCATAAAACGACAAGGTTAGCGTGGTTGATTGCTAGCTCTCTACTCTGAAATACTTGCATACTAAATGTGCTCCATATCTCTAGTGTGTATGAGTAGGTCATACCTGGCCAGTATCCTCGAAATGTCAAATGTCTAAAAAAATGTTAAAATAGAAAGGATAAGTACAACCACAGTACTCAATGAAGTGAGGGTTTCTACGTTCCTTTGGGTTGAAATCCTTTTAGTCAAAAAAACTTGTGTAACATTTGCACATAAGTATAGATATATACATATAGTCATGCACATGCAACATTTCTTTTATTGTTTCTTCCTTTATTCTGATACTGAGTCTTTGTACACTTCCTGTCAATATATCATATTCATAGAGATAAAGGGCCTTTAATCCCTATTGACCTTGCACGATAAGCATGTAAATTATATTGGCATGATGGATCATTAGTAGGAGTGATATCTGCTAATATTTGATAATTGATATATACCTTGGGACATTAACAAAATTTCTATAAGTTCTTGAGTTTGTGCCCCTCTACACCTCACTTGATCATAGGCAATTTGCACTTTGTGAAAAATGATTCCATGAATATACATCTCCAAGTGCACATAGGTCCTCTAATGCCCACCTTATTGTGTTAGTTAGCAAACACAATGATCCTTTAAATTTCTAATGAACATAATTTATACATATTTTAGATGCCTTCTATACTTAGTCTTTTGTCATATTTATGTACTTAATTGATACTTGTAATTGTATTGTGGTTAGCTCAGTTTTGTGCTTAATTGACATTATTTCAAGTTTTTATGTGTATCTTGAGTTCAAGACTTTAGTTTTTGGTGATTTTTATGTCTTTGGGAAGATCCAAAAATATCATGGAGAGTCCCAAGCCCAATTCAACCGTTTTTGGTGATTTTTAAAGTTAAACTACACCGTTTTTAGTTTGTTACAAAACTGTAGACTTAAGTGCTAAATTCTATTATGGGTTGGACTACTCTAGAAATCTATTTTAGTTTTTGTCCCATAAATTGAGATAGGAATCAAATTTTTATGCATGATTAAGACCATTAGACTTTAAGAGACAACCTACATTTCTTATGAAGAAACCCATATCCAATTAAGCCTCTTTCCAACCCCAATCAATAAGCCAAGTAAAGTTAGTGTAGTGAGCTATTATAAAAGCTAAGCTAAGCCATGTTTGTAATAACTTTTAGATCATTTTTGTTTTTCTTTGCCTGTTTAAAGAGAAAGAGTTTTGCTAGGGTAAGAACACTAGCCCTAATTAGGTTTCTTCATTTCTTTTATTTTTTTTATTTTTACATTAATGTGTAGTTAAACTTCTACTCAATTTAAGAGAAATTTTACATCAATTCTTTTGTTCATTGTAAGACTTGATTTTATTGTCAATTTATTCACAATTTGATTCTCCTAATTGTCTATTTTACGACTTATAATTACTTTGGATGATTAGTTAATAGGGACCATTAATTAACTATTCATTGTGATTTGCTGCTAGCTAAATTTACATAGGCGATGTTATTGTTTGTGGCTATTTGGTTGTGGGTAGCAATAGGATTTTGATTTGCTGCTGGGGTAAATTAATTTTCCTAAAGAATTGGGGTTAATTAATTGGTTTGCTACTAGGGTAAATTAGTTAATTAGTCTTGATGTTTTACTATCTTAATTCTATTGGTAAATTAGTTGAGGTGCTGGGCTTCAACTGATTTAAAAATAAAGGTTAATTGGGTGTTGGGTTTGATTAGCCAATTTAGGGAAAAAAATTAATAAAAATTAATAAGGTGATGGGCTTAATTAGTTTCTTGGCTAAGCAGTCAAAGAGTGAATGAAATGTTAGTATCAATGATCAATCACTGAATTGATTGCAAGACTCCCTTTGATTGAGCTTTTCTCCATTAGATCTCCTTTATCTTCATTTCTTTTTGCTTGCATTTATACTATTTGATTAAATTCCAATTCTAATTAGATAATATCCAACCCCTAGTTTTACACTTCAAACACATTGAAATAAACTGTTGATATGTGAGGTTTGGCCTAAACTTACCTTAGCTACAAGCTTATGTAGTTCAACTTTATCTCTGCAGGTCTCATCAACCATCAATTGTTGTCATCATTGCTGAAGACTAGCTGATTGATTTCATTGTGTTTCAATTGTATATAGTATTAGGATATTAGAATTAGCATTAAGCTTTGAATTTCATTCATTTTCCTATATTTTCACCCATGTTTCTTCATAGTTCCTTTAGTTTTTAAGGATTTTTGGCATAGTCGAGTAGAAAAATTTTCTATGGAATTAGAAGCTTAAATTTGGTAGGTTGCTGGTTTTCACCCTCTTGATCAAATTTTTTTTCACAAGCTTGGATCTATTTTTGCCAAATTCCATAATCTAGTATGATTTTTTCAATTTTTTTAGTATTTTTGAATTATTTTGGTATTTTTCCCATTTTAGTTCTTCTAGTTTTTTATTTCCTACTTATTCCTTTGGTGCATAACTTGATCCTATCATTATTCTAAGCTAATATATGATCCAGAAATTGAAAAAACCTTGCAAAATTTGAGAAAAGAGAGCAGACATCAATTTGGACCATTTCAGGATCCTGCATCAACTTCAAGTTTAGTACCTTCCTCTCCTTGTTCAAGTAGTGTAGTAGACCTGTTCTCTAAAAGGTCATCATCCTATTCAAGCTTGCAAAATATGGCATTCCATCAAAGGACCTTAAAGGAGTTGGCTGCTCCAGACCTTAACTAACATCCATTATGTATAAACTATCCTGAAATTGATGCAACCTTTGAGATGAAGTTTGGTCTAATTCACTTACTACCTACATTTCATAGTCTAGCTAGAGAAGATCCTTACAAGCACCTGAAAGAGTTCCATATGGTCTTTCAAAGGAGTAGATTAAACTAAGAGCATTTCCTTTCTCGTTAGATGATTCAACTAAGGATTGGCTCTACTACCCTCTTCTAAGCTCTATTAGCATATGGCTTAAGATGACCACACTCTTCTTAAAGAGATACTTCCTTGCTTATAGAGTTGCCAACATCAAGAAGGAAATTCATAGCATCAAACAACTTGGTGGAAAGACTTTGTATAAGTATTGGGAGAGATTCAAGAGGCTGTGTGCATGCTATCCATATTATCAAATCAGTGACCAGCTTTTAATCCAGTGCTTTTATGAGAACCTCTTTCTTATGGAGAAAAGTATGATAAGTATGCAAGTAGAGGAGCATTGGTAGAAAAGACCCCTAATGTTGTAAGGATACTGATATCAAACATGGCTACCAACTTAATAGTTTGGTGGTAGGTCAAATTATGCAATAAAGAGGGTAAATGAAATGAACACTTCTAATTTGGAGAGGCAAATGACAAACCTTACCTTAATGGTTCAACAACTTTAGTAGACCATAGGACAAAAACAAAAGGCAAAATTGTGTGGAATCTACTCAGTCCCTAGACACAGCATTGAGACATGTTTTACCTTCTTCCAAAAGACTAACCCCTTCCAATAAGTCCAAGCCATGAGGAGATTCCTAAAAAAATAGAAGATTCCCAACTTAGACCTAATAGGCATACAACCCATACTCCAGCACATATAACCCTAGCTAGAACGATCATCCCAATTAGAGACATGGCAATCAAGTTGGATGGTAGAATTCCTATTAGCAACCTTCATTTTGGAAGCAACAACAAAACCAAACTATGACATAGTAGAGCCAAAATTCTTTTTCAATTAAAGCCTTGGAAAACCTTATCAAAACCTTGGCTTAAAACAACCTACAATTCCAACAAGAAATCAAAGAAGGCATTCATTAGTTAAAGCAAGACATCAACATCAAATTCCAAAGCATAGAGACCAAGATAACTAACCTAGAGAATCAAGCTATAGGCATATTACCCTCCCAGATTATGCTAAACTCTAGAAAAAAAAATGCAAGTGTAATACTGCTAAGGAGTGGCAAGGGAGTAGAGACCAAAAGTAAGCAAGTTTTAGAGCACAAAGAGACAGAGACTAATAAACAAGCAAGCAATTCTCAACTAGTCTATCCTCCCTTTCCCTTCCCATATAGACTAGCAAAGCATAAAAAAAAAAAGATGAAGACAAAGGCATCCTAGAGACTTTTAGAAGGGTAGAAGTGAATATACCCCTACATGATGTGATCAACCAAATTCCAAGGTATGTAAAGTTCCTCAAGGAGCTGTGCACTACCAAAAGAAAACTAAGAGTTAATGAGAAAATAAACATATGAGAGACTATTTTCGCTGTCATTCAAAGGAAAATATCTAAAAAAAAAAATGTAAGGATCCAGGTATCTTTACCATTCCATGTATCATTGGTAAGACCAGATTTGAACATGCTATGCTAAATTTACATGCATCCATTAATGTCATGCTTTTTTACATTTATGCATCTCTAAATTTAGGTCCATAGAAAGAAACTGGTGTGATAATTCAATTAGCAAATAAGTCTAATGCTTACCCTGAGGGAGTTGTTAAGGATATCTTAGTGAGAGTGAATGCCTTTATTTTTCCAACATATTTTTACATTTTGAATATGGTTAATGAACCTTCAACCAGCAACGTAGCCTTCATCATTTTAGGGAAACCTTTTCTGAAAACTGTAAGAACAAAATACAAGTATATGTTGTACTCTAACTATGGAATTTAATGGTGATATCCTTAAATTAAATATTTTTTACTCAATGAAATACCCTGCTACTGATGATTGTTCCCTATTTGCTATTAATGTGTTTGATCCCTTAGTGCATGATGTACTTGAATTGAATAGCCTTGATGAACTAGAAGTAGGAATTATAGACTTGTAGTTAGAGATGAAATCTAAAATTCCATAGTTATAGTCCTAACCTCATCCCATAACCAAGTTGCTACCTTCATTGGTCCAAGCACTAGTTTTAAAATGAAAACGATTATCGGACCACCTGAAGTATGCGTACTTGGGAGAGGAAGTAGCACTTCTAGACATCATAGCCAAGAATTTGACATCAGAGCAAGAGGAAAAACTTATCAAAATGCTTAAAGATCACAAGTTAGCACTAGGGTGGACCACAATAGACATTAAAGGCATCGGTCCTTTCATATGCATACACAAAATTCCATTAGCCTTACTATCATGTCTTCTTCAGTTTTCATGTTGAAAAACAATTTTTATAGATGTCAAGATCTAACTATGTGCTTTGAGTGTTTGTTCATTTTGTAAAAGCAAGTTGATCATGTGACATTCAAGATATCAAGAGATCCAACACTAGTCTTGGTTTTTATTGATTTTTCTATGGTCTTTTGTAAATGTGTTCTAATCAGTTTTGATCCAAATAAATTTCTAAAAATAGCTAAATTGAGGTAGAAATAAATCAAATGAAATAATATCAAAATAAATATTTTCTACCTATGTTTTCAAATGGCTTTTCACAAGTTGAAATTTTATAAAAAAATACCTTTTATTGTGTGAATCAATTCACAAATCAATTTATACTAGAAAACTTGTGAAATCTACTTGAATTAATTAGGCAATCAATTCCTAAAGAAAAGTTTTCTAAAAAATTCTTTATTGAAACATTAGAAAATATTCTGAATTGATTAGACAATCAATTCATGATCTTTTTACAAAATATGCTAAATTAATTCATGCATCAATTCGGTCATGAACTTCTTTATGATCTTCATAGGCAAATCAATTCACTAATTGATTAATTAGCTAGTAACTGTTACAAATTAATTCACAACTTGAAAGTTAGTTATTTTTCAAAAATTGGTTATCACATTATAAATAGCCTTTCACCCTCATTTCAATAGAATAGTTTTTCAATTTCTCATAATTTCAAAGCTTGAAAACAGAGAGAAAAACTAAAGCTTCAACTGATCTAATTCTACCTTTTCAAATAGCATTTGATTAAGGATCTTGGATCACATCTGCGAAGAACATAACTAGTTACTTGAGATTTTCATCTCAATTGTTGGTATTGTATACCTAACTTTTCATTCTTGGTTTAATTTTTCTATTCCTAGGTTGATAAAAGTTAGCGATACAAGGAAGTGGTTAATCTTCCCTTACATCTTCTTTAGTTGCAAGGTTAATTATGATTAGTTGAAAGTGTAGTGTCAATTGTATCTATAGGTTAGCAAAAGCCTAGTCAAAGTCTTATGTAAGAACTGGTATTTAGGAGCCCAGTTAATTCTTGTGTTTTTGAGTAATAAAAGTGACTATTCGGTTAAGGATTGTCCAGTGGACATAGACTTAAACTGTAGTTTTAATTTAAGTTGAACCACTTTTAAAAATTTGGTGTTCTTGTTTATTCTTTATTTTATTTTGCATTATGCTACTCTGCTGCATTTTTTATATCACTGCTATTTTGGTTTATTGCATTTCTAAATTTACTATAATTTTGTTTAATTGCTAAACTAGTTTAAATTGATCAATTTGTAATTGAATTTCTAATTACATCAGTGACTCTAATATTATCTTGATCATCCAATAGAGTCTTCTTGAAAAATCTTGTAAAACAAGAA
>JANHAO010018967.1:0-13391 GCA_026873985.1 Saraca asoca
TGCAATGAATAACATTTTGTGAAAGAAAATAGGTAAAACAAAACTATAATTAGAAGTAATAACGTATCCACGAACTACGAATTTAAGATATTATTAAATAATTTGTCACTCATTTTATAAAAAAAATAATAAGAAAAAGAAAACATTCCTCTTTATCAAATTTTTGTGCTGAATATGAAATTTCAAATCATTTTTCACATTCTGCATTATAGGCCAGCAAACAAATCTTAAGGCAAAAAAAAAAAAAAAAAAAAAAACCATTGATTAAACAAATCATCGTGAAGGGAGCAGGTAAAAAGGATTGTGAATAATTAAAACATCCATCTTGCTTTTCATGATCTCCTGCCCGTTAATGATGATCTAAATATGACTTTCGTATCAATGGCTAAAGATCTTGCCAGATTCCTAAGGAGCTTTCTTGGCAAATTAGAGGCTAAAGACATGACCGCCCTCCTCTAGATCAAGAATTGGACTTTGATTCAATATTTCACCACCGTCTACATATTATTATCTTTATCTTTTTACTTTTGCAAATGATGTAATTAACCAAAAATTGATATTCTTTTATTTTCATTATCTTAAGTATTATTTTAAGAAAGAAAGTGAAAGAAATAAAATCTTCATTTGTAATAAATCTATAATATGTGTATTCTTTCTCTCATATTGCCATTCATTCACACATTCTCTCCTAAGATGACATTAAGGTAAAAATATTTTTGTATAATATAAACATAATATACATATCTTATCTTGTATGTATTTAAATTGAATTTTATTGTGAATTTCATATCTTTAGAGAATATGATATTTTCATACCCACTTTCAAATGTGGATTCAGATCTTTATTTATTATTTGTCCCATATTTTTTATTTATGTGCATGTGTAAATTTAGTGTATAAAAAATGAACTTATTTAGTTAGCATTATTTTCGTAATTTTTTCTTTTATTTCTTTTCATGTATCTATACAAATATAAGGAAGAGTGATTTTGATCATTTTTATTTTTTATTTTATCAATTTTTTTATTTTAAAAATAAAAAAAAGACACAATCTTTTATTTTAAATTTGAACACTTCAATATAATTTCTTTATCTCTTTTTTTTTTTTTAAATTTCATTTCAATTTTTTCAAAGAGATGGAGGACGTCCCTATCCAAGGAAGAGTGTCGTCCTTTGCCGTTCCTTTTGCTCTTTCCAACCTCCATTAATCTTATGACCTCTACTTTTAACCGAACAAGGATTTTAGGGTCACAACCTACAAGACAAGGGTCTTCTTCCATCTTTGTGAGTGTTAGTGACACTTTATGAGATTAGTTGAAGTTTGTCCTTTTGTATCAAGAAAATGGAACATGAGGCGCAGCCTTTTTTGACAACAAAAGAAGAGCTTTGATTTCGTACCACCGCCATTTCCTCCTTTGTTTGACCATTTTTACATTTGTGCAACCTGTATTTGCTTTATCCGCCTGATAATGGAATTTACCGAATAAAATCTGCCACACAACCAAAAAGTCCCAAGTAACAAATACGGCAAATTGCTTTAAACCAAGGATGTGGCCCCAACTTTGGGTCCCATTTTCTATTTTGCACGTGAAAATATTATTAGGGGCAATCGTTATCATTCCTTTCACCAACCCTACTGTAATACTGTGGCAATCATCCATATTTTTCAAAAGCCTAAACATATCCAGCTTCAACTTGCCTTCCTATTCTCTTTCATGACATTAATTCCATCTCTTTTTGTCTCTTCTTTTGTTTCCAAACGACAATAATGGTTATTGTTAGGAATACTAAGAATTTGGTCTTAAAACTGTTATTCATAGATTTATCTGATTTATTTTCTCTCATAAGAAATAAATGCAAATATTGCATTATTGAATTACAATTATATCAATAATTATTAGGTTTATTTTCTCTATATTTGATCTATTTTATCTCATAATAATTTTATGACTAGATGTAAGAAAAGTAAATGTGAATATAGTATTATTGATTTTATTGGTACATATCTCTTAGTACTATAAAACACCTGCAACTTTAGATATAAAGATTTGCACACTCTCCGTGAAGAAGATTAGTTTCATTGTTAGTTTTAAAACTAATCTCAAATGGCTTTTGGAGGAAGTTTGGCTATACAATCATAAATATGGGAAAAATAAAATGTTCTCTGGAGATTCAAGCTTAGACTTTGGAGCAGGAACAACATGAAAACAAGATTTTACAATCTACTTTTCCTTTTTCAGGCTTTCCAGCAAGTTTGAATTTGATATAATAATGCCAAGTTCATTTTATTTTATTTTCATACGATATACTCTCACAACTCATTTAATTAACAGAATTTGATTTAGACCAATTTTGCATATTCACACTACCCTCATATGTTTAAATTCTAAGCACATGTGTAATCAGTGCACAAATATAATTTTTTATGATATTATCTATGGTTCCTAAAATAACTAATTTTCATGTAAGACAATTAAATATTTAGATACCCACCTTCCTAACCCTACTTTTTTTTTCTGTGATATTCCTAACCCTAGTCTAATCAAGTATGGCCTAGTAGTAGGAATGCTATAACACTTTAATTATGTCAAACAACAAAGTTCAACAGGATGAGAAGATATTACATTATGATGATAATAGATAATTATGTAATTTATGATTTGGGATATAAGAATTTATAATTAGTGAATTAGGAGATTATATATAATTATTTGTTATTTATGTTATCTTCTCCTTTAATTGTTTAGTTCAACTAAGATTCAGAAATTTATTATTAATTAAGATAGTTATCATTTACTTATTTATGTTTGTCAGGTCTGTAGTCTGGAGACACCTCTGTTTAACTATTGATACTTTCATTTATTATTGATTAGTATTTATTACGTTAGTTTACAGTTTCCTTCCTATTGTACTTCGGTCCTACGCCAGATGATTACAGAAATTTTTATATATTATTTATGTGGATAGAAATAAAATTTCAGTTGAAAAATATGTAGATTCCTTACCTAATAAATTTTAACTTTATCGATTAAATTTTTCTACCTATTTCTCTTTGGGTGAAGGAATAAACTCCTTAAAACCTAACTTCACTCCTTAATCTGACACTGGATGTCGTATCGCATTTGGCTTCTGGAATTTTGCCTTCATGGAAAGTCATTGACTTACTTCACCAAAACAGTCTTCTGTCTTCTCCAATTAACCCTAAAGTTTCAACTATTGTTGACGACTGTTACTTCTTTTTCCTTTCCCTGTCATATTGAGTAAAAATCATAGCAGCCTAAATGTGATTGTCAATTCTCTGTAGTATACACCAAGATTTGCCAGTAAATGCTTGGAAAATTCATACATCAATTGCTCTCAAGTCTCTTACATGTTCTAAGTTAGGCAATCTTTTTTGTTTTTGTTCGTCAATTTTCATAGGCATTTCTTTAATTTTCTTTGTTCATTTTTAAATAAAAAATATACTTTACACTCTTGAAATTTTATTAAATGATATATTATCTCTTAAATTTTAAAAACCTACAAATTACATTCTTAAAGTTGAAAAAAGTTATAAATTATCCTTTTAAAGTTTAAAAAAACTATGAAAATATTAATCTGGTTATTAATTTTATCTCTAAATTAATAATATATTTCATATACTTTGTTGAGAGACTTATTTTTTCATTTATAAAGCAAAAAACTCAAATTATATACATTATTTCATCTACTAAAATAAGTTTTATAATCCAAATAATAGTTGGAACCAAGAATACATTCAAAGCCTGTTTTGTGTCTTGTAAGAGAAAAATAAGAACTCAATAATATATATGTAACATATTTTCTGATTTAGGGATAGAATTAATAACTAATTAACATTTTTATAGTTTTTTTTCAGATTTTAAGAGATAATTTATAATTTATTTTAAATTTAAGAGTGCAAATTGTGGGTTTGTAAAGTTTAAGGAGATAAGTTATCATTCAATAAAATTTTAAAAATATAAAATTTAAGAAGATAAGTTACCACTAACCTAATGATATTTATAATTCGCCTAAGCCTAACCCTTTCAAATAACAGATAATAAAATTTAAATATAAAATATAGATGATCGAAAATAGATCTTATCCCCAAAACTAATCCTAGGACCATGCTTGGTCACCGGCTGTCATTATTGACTTGAGTTTTTTGAACACAAATCTAGTCCATCATAAAGGAGACTGAACCCAGCTTTACAGAAATAAAACTGAAGTTAAATTGATAGGCCATTTGACTTGAGGTTTTAACTCTAAACTACTCTACTAAGAAGAGACTGAACCCAGCACAAGAAACAAATGGCAAGTTTAATCAGTGGACTATAATTCTCTTTTACATTGAATTTGGACCTCAATCTTGGACTAATTATCTTAACTTTAATCTTGTTTACTGCCGTTATGACGCGTATTAGTACCTTTCGAGGATTGAAGTTGGTTGGCATGCACATAAAAAAAAAAAAAAAAAACAACCTACCCTTATAAAATTAGATAGAATCAACTACTTAAAATCATCCAATAATCTTGTTGGATGAAAAGTAATATCTTCAGTAAAACCATTGAATATAGGTTCTCCTGCTATAAACAGTATCTCTCATTCTTTTTCTAAGTTTAGCTCTATCTTTTCTAAATAAATTATCCTACGACAAATTCATTTTTTTTAATTTAAAGAACCGTATTTATTTTTCTTGCAATGTCTCTCGTACTTTTCCTAAATTTAGCTTTAGCTTTTTTAAATAGGCTATTCATCATCGTGTTCATAGTATTTTCAATCAAATTTTCTACCACTTTCTCACAATTAGTATCACTTAAATTCTTCTTGGATGAATATCTGTATACATACGGGGCAAAGATTAGATTATATATATATATATATATATATATATGATAGATACATTCACTTTAGCATTTTCCATCTTTGCTTCACTTGTGTTTTGCTAATAAGGGCACAATTGAACAAAAGAAAGAAATTGGAAGATTTGGTTGTTATTGACATTGCATTTGGACCTCAAAATGGCCTAATTAGAATCCCAACTTTTATCATATTGCTTGCCCTAAGGGTACGTTTTTTATAAGTTTCAAATCTTCATATTTAGTCCATCAGCTAAATATATTAATTATTCAGGCACTTTACATATGGTTGCTTAGTTCTTTGATATTTAGCTATGATTTCCAGCAAAACAATCATGCCCCTAACCTTTAGGTCATGCCTAGGACCTAGTGCAATCAACTTTATTCTTGGGACATCTTTGCCATGCAAAGATTAAAGTTGCTTATAGAGAAAATTTGGCTCTGAAGGTGAATATATTGTCAAAGGTCATACTAAATCACTAAAATAAATAGATTAAAGTACAAAAAATATTATTTACAAAGAAAATTATTTACCATAAATTTAAATTATGAATTGCATTATGTAATAGGAAATACAATTATGAAAGACATTAATCTTACATTTATCACAATTTAAAATGTTTAGATAACTTAAATTATGTGATGTATTTATGAAAATATTATAATAACATGAGAGTTAAATTCACGAAAGTAGCAGTACACTCTTTGGACATTATTCACCAATCTCTGAGGAGGTGATCAGCAAAAAGTGGTTGTATCTAGCTAATCCTGCCAATCAAAAGTGACAAAAATTCCAATCCATAAAGTCAAGCATTTTCTAATGATTGTTAGCGTAACAAAAGGATTTTATTTGAATGATCATGAAGGCGCATGCGTGCACACGTTGCAAGTTTAAAGCAATCATGTTAAGATCAAGAGGCCTAATTAATTTAAATGTCTCCTTTTTGTCATCGCTTTATGTCCTTTTTGAACCTACATTGTTATCTCTCAGTGATTTCATTAACTATTCCTGTTATCAGATCGATGCTAGAATGCAAAAAGAAAAAGGTGAGAGAATATGTCTGGTTGGAAAGAATATCTGCCATAGATAGTGTTCATGATTAGAGTCCTAGGTACATAAATCAGACTCTTCTGAGCTTAGTACTTAATTGTTGATTTGCATGTCGCGTTTGGATGCGAAATAACCTTATTCTTAGCTAGCAATGTTGCTGTTGTTCAAGGTAGTATACAGCATTGTTTTTAAAGTCAGATCGGAACACTGTAATAAATCAGTCAATCAATTGATTTTATAGAAGTCATTCAAAATTAGTGTTTAAATTAAAAGTTGGTGTGAACAACCAATGCTTTGTAATTTTGTTTACACAAAGAAAGAATAAATATATAGATAACTTGACAATGATAAGCATGATGTTAAATTTTTTTAACAAGGATATTGAAATATCTTCATAATTTTACATCGATCGAAAATCTTGTGTTATAGTTTCCTTCGATTGGATTTTATTATAACTTATACTCTCCTTCTTTTTGATCAATTAAGAGTCGTATCTTAGCTCCTCCTTCGTTAGCATCTTGCTATAACTTGTTATGGAAAGGAAATGAATGGTTTAGATCTTTATTTTTAAAGATAATGTAGTTATTGTTGCAAGTTTATGCTTGGGACGGTGATGGAGTAGTTAGTGTCTTATTTTAATCAAAGGCTAGCAATAGCTGAAATAACAATATACATAAAAATAAATAAATAAATAAAAGAATCTTATTCTATGAATCATTGCATGCATGGTGATGAGGCTTCTAATCTGTGTAGTATAACTGCATTTGATATATAAATTGAGGTTTGAAATTAACATATTTTGAAGTTTGAGATCCTATAGCTTTTTAATTTAACTGAGTAATGTATAAAATCTTTGAGCATTCCAATAAAGAAGGATAGAAGGTGCCAGGTAAGTAGATCCATCTTTTGTACAAAGGTACCACATTAGTATGTTCACACGTCATATGGGCCTGTTGCCACTATTAACACCAAAATCCGCAGGTTTCTCTATGGGCCCAACAGCCCAAAGGAACACCAAAGGAGCCCATTTAAAGCTTCCTCAACAACAGCCTAGATCGTAGTGGGCTCAGATGATATTGTGATGACAAAACAAATAAGCCTAATAAGATTGTTTAGGCCCAAAAATATTAATCGAAGACTTGAAGTTAACTGTAGAATAAAATCCTAATTGTGTGTGATCATGCTAAACGATGGATGATGAAAATAAATGTTAATTTCTCTGTTATATGTCCAATTTTAATCATACTTTACTTTGATTTGCATAGATGATTCAATATAATAAAAATTAATTGATTAAACCTTATTGAGCTCGCTGTACTTCAATCACAGTGGCATACATAAAGTGCATAAAACTTAGTATACAAAAGCAGTTGAAGTTTTCTAGTAGATAAAACATTATACTAAGCTAAGCGGCTTTGTGTATTAGTCACCAAATAAATAGTTAAAATCTTGTCATAAGCTATAATTCAAGAAATTGCCAACAATTTTTCCTAAACTCAACATACCATCGGCTATTATTGAAATATATATAAAAATTCAACAAAATCTATATTAGGTTGATTACGAACAGTTGAAATGGATAAGTATTTTTGAACTGTATTATCCACTTTTAATTGTTTTTCCTAAAAAATTCACCCTCCATTTAACTATAGAAAAAATGAATCCACATTGAATTGATAAATTTTGATTAAATTCAAATGATTAGTAATAATTTATCGAATTGTGTTCATCTCAAAAAGACACTAATAATTTAAACATTGAGAAATTTTTTACGTGTTTCAAAGTTCTAAAAAATAGTATGGATGTAGCTTTGCCTTTAAAGTTGTTCCGACATGCAAATCAATATAGCTCCTTCGTTAATTTCTCATAGTAGTCGCAGTTACAATTTGCTTTCCATTAGCTTGGTAGCATTACAAATCATCATTCACAATCTTTTTTATCCATAGTACAATTTGATTACAATCAATTTCACGTACTTTTGAAGGAAATAAAGTCAGTTAATTGTGTTATATGCATAATCATAAATAATAATGGAGTAAGTAAAACACTCTTGTTATTAAGTTTAAGAACAACATATTAGAATCTTCTGAAATTGGACTTGAAAGACCATCAAAGAGTATTAATTTACTATCAAAATAACTGTGTCCTACATGACAATTTACGGGTATATCTAACTTACTTCCGTGGATTGAAATCAACAGTTGTATGAACTGAAAAAGTTAACCAAACTCTAAGTCTAACCCATAGAAAAGTGACTTCAACTTTTCAAACCCCATATGTCTAAATCAAAACAGCTCACTAACTTCGCAACAGACAAACACATGCAGCCTTTACATTATATGGAATGAAGGCATAATCTGCAGCAAGAATAGGTAATCCAAACCAAGATAAATAAACATAAATCATATTCTCTTAAGTAGGTCTAGCGATCTATATAATACAAAATTAAGTAACAAATTGTGGAGTTTTGTCAATTAAGCTCTTCCTGGTGTTTTTGGGTCGTGGTGGTTGTTTGCTCCTGTCCCTGGATAGTCTGTGCTTTCCAAATCCATCCTTCTTTCTAACATCAACTCTTCTGCTCCCATGTCCAACATTTCTCCTCCATTTCTGAATTCTGCTTCATCCTACAATAAAAATCATAGCCAATCAGACCCCCTTAATTGAATGCATAGAGATTAATTTTATGAACAAGTAGTGGATTTGGATTGCTATACTGAAAAAATTCTTGTCTAAATCTATTTCATTACAAAAAAATAGATATCATTGTAACATTTGTGAGACTCATTGATATAATGAGACTCATATTTATTGTTGTATTTTTATGTATTTAAACCTTTTAAGTTCACAGTAAACCAGATCTATGCAAGAAGTTTTCCTGTAAATGGAGACAGGAGAGAAGCAGACACAAGATAAGATCCAACCTGTTACATTTGCATCTGTCTTGTAAGATCCCAGAAGTATTGCAGGGATCCAAATCCATAATACATATTTAAGAACTAAGGAACGTTTAAAACCCACAAATATATACATTGAAGAATTAAGGATGGTTCAAAACCTGAATTAGTGTAGTTTGGATTAAGGTCTGTTCCCTGTTTGACACTAGGCTTCCTGCAAAATTGCAAACCATGAAATTTAACAAACCTATAAAATGAATAAATAAAAAAAGCAAAAAATTGTTGAAACAATTTAAGACTTACTAGTTGTAGGGACAGCAGAAGAAGATAAAACAAATGAAAAACCCAGAAGGATTATGAGCAAGTCCAGAGAATTCTTGTGCACCATATTGAACAAGAAAGAAAGAGAGAGCTCTGAAAGCAGACTTCAGAAAAAGCTGAGAAAGCTGAGGAAGGCAATGATAATTGATATAATAGAAAAGCCTGTGAAGACGGTGCTTATATAGAGACCTTTAGAAGATATAGAGAATGACTTATTTGAATGTGGCTAGACAATACAAGTACTATTGCTTGAAGTCAACTTCTACTTTTACATTTTTATCATTTTCTTTTGCCAAAACTCTTTAAAAATTTGGCCTGACTTCCAGCTCAGAAACCCTTATCACAGGATTGAGACTAATTTAGTCACAAAATGTCGCCCCTCATATATAATATGCATGTAGTTATGGGTGCATGCATACATAAAAAGAATTATTTAAATATTTACAATCATATTTCAATGCGTATATAAAAAATTCATATTAATATGCATTCTTATAATTTTTATAAAAAAATTATATTTTTTTAATTTTAATTTATAAAATAATTTTTATATACTTCTTGTATGTATAAATAAATTATAATTTTTTATATTTAACTTTCATGAAAACTTCTAAAATATTTGTATAGTATATTTGTGTACTTGAGGAAACATTCATGACATCACAGGGATTCACAAGTTATAACTGCCAAAGGGTTCACGGGTTCTTCTGGGTGTCTCGTAAAAGATTGATTTTGGAACCAAATATTTATAAAATTTAACTCATTTTCCAGTTTTTCAGATTCTGGGTCGTCAGTTATGCTGCAGACTAACCTGAATCACGCTAAAATTTCACAAACTACAATAGAAAATCAGGTCTAAAATCTTTTGGCTCACTTTTGCTAACTTCTAGTTTTAACTTTTATATCGGTTACTAAAAGGTGTTATAGAATTCAAAATATATTCCGCTTGAATTGCAAAAAGTTTTAAGAATTTTGATATCATTTTTTGTTGATTTTCAGCTGAAATGTTTTTGATAACTTGTTTGACCTAATTAATGGATCAAGGAAAATGGATAAGCTCTGGTTTCAATTTTCGAATACTGTGGGCATTGGGTCTGCTGACCATGAATTTCCGGCACTCACTAGAACTTGACCTTATTTTGATGGAAGTCAAACTTCATTAAATTTGTCTCATCTGTATGACCAAATGCTGGTTAAATACCATAATCATTTTTCATATTTTTGTAACTTCTTGTGGATATATTAACCATAGATAGGTATATAATTCCTCTTGAATGAATAGTACCAACCATGAAAAGGTAACTTTCTTGCAACTCCTGACTTCTTTTGGCCAATGACAAAAGAAGCTCCACTTTCTCTGATCTTAAAAGGATCACATGTCTATTTTAATTTCTCATATTAATTTTATTTTTGAAATTTTAATATTAATTTAATGTCTTCAAATTTTAGTTTTCCAATCAAATATTTCAATGAATTTTGTCTTTACTATGGATAATGAAAATATAAATAAAAAAAGATTAAATTAACACAAATTAAATTAATGAAAATTTAAAATAACTGTAATTCTAATTCTTTTTACTTAATCATTATCATTCAAATTCCATTTAACTAACACCAACCTTCCTCTCATGACAGCAAAACCCACTTTTTTTTTTTTGCACCCTCTCTCCACAAAGCAGCTCCTTCATGTCCACATATATGTAAAAGTTGGTATTAATTTGCTAAGATACGTAAAAATGTGTGATTGTACATATATGGTTATCAATATCATTGACTCCAAAGTTAGGACAAAAAACGAATAATAATAGAGGAGGAATCTAGGGCAGGCTATAATTGATGTTAGACCTAACAACACCACAGATGGTTGGCAGCAGAGGCACACAAGCTCATCTTTGGGCGGTGTGGACCTTTGTGAGACATGACAACCTCTTTTGTCTCAATATCAATTCATGTTTGTGTGAGCATGACATGCACTTACATTCACATGATGTACTTTTGAGTAATTGGTTCACACTCCTCACTTCTCATCGCTAAAAATGAGAAGGGCCCCTTTCCTGCTTCTGTCTCTTCAGTTCTACACCGACTGGCTCTATCTGAAATTCTGAATTCAGAAGATATCTTCAACTTTCCGTTACATTTACCAGTTATGATGAATCACTACAAAAGGATTTGGATATACATAGGATTTATATAGGATGAGGTTTTGCAAGTTTTCTAATGTTGTTGCTCTAAGCGCCATTACTAAAGATTTTCTGAATTGCATCAAGTGATTTATGTTACTTTGTGCTATAGGGTTATTGCAAACAACATCTTCGGACTAACTTCACTTTATCTGAAATCTTTCAATGGTAGAAGAGTGAGTGGTAAAGATAGACCAAAGTTGAGGGAGATTGTGGAATTTGACATCGAATAGATTTGGGCTTGGATGATATTGAATAAACACAAGAATAATAATTCATCTTAATCTTTTAAGTTATATGATTTGATGTGATAATTATTTTGATTTAGTCAATCTTGAAACATTACATTAAAGTATTCATCAACGTTAAACTTTAATTTATGCAAATTTTAAATTTTAAATTATTAATAAAATTAATAGATACATTAAATATATAGATAGAAAAAAATAATATAGCACACACAAAAAATTACGTAATTTTTGACAAAAATCTTTAACTACTAAATAATAATATATAAGCAACAAATACCGACTACTACCCGAATTCAAATTAATTTTTCGGGGCATATGATTTAATCTCACAATTATTCTAAACTTGTCAAACTTTAAGTGTGACAAGAACTGAAGCAAGTGACAAAAACTGTTGCAACGAAAGTGGCCACTTGACAATCTTTTGTGATTGGCAATGTTGACCACAGGCTTCTTATCATTTAGACCTTGATCTAAATTTTAGTTGCTATGATAGTTTTTTGTTGTGATTTTTTTTTCTATATAAGTTAGATTTATGTTAGACAAGAATTATAATCATTGGTGTATCCAAAAGTTTTTCTTAGAAGAGCACTTGAAGAAGTAAAAAAATATATAATTTATCACCAAATAATTATAATTTGTGGTTGTTGTGTAAAGTCTCTAGATAAGATTTTTCTTTTTTTTTTTTTTTTTTAAAAAAGAACTTGACTTTATAAAAGATTCATTTGCTTTTTTAGGAATATTTTCATAATTAAAACAAGTAAAATTTGATAAATGAATTGAATATTATACTATTAAAAGCAAATTTAATATAGAAAATTCAATCCACAAATTTTTATTCAATTCAATACAAAAGAGATTGAAATAAAAAAAATGAAAATCAAAGAACAAAGAAATTGAGAAAAAGTAATTTGTTAATTAACGTTATGTTTATACTATTAAATAAATATTATTAAAGTTATACTTATTCATTTTTCTTACAAATTATCAATTATTAAATAGTTTAGAGATGTTGAAAATTTTTTACGAGGGCATTATATATAATCTTTTTTACGGTACTGTATACATATAATGCATACTCTCTTTAAATTTTTGAGACACAGGGTGTGTACATGCCTACCCTACACTCTACGTACATTGATCCACCCCTCATTATAATTACTCGCTGAGTAAGTATTCTGGGATTTGAGTTTTGTTGGGCAAATATTTGAGATACAATTAGAGAAATGCGAGAGTTTGTGAATGTTATAGAAAGGATACACCCTCCTCGTAGCAATTTAGAGATAATAATGAAAAAATTGTGATATTAAATTAAGAAACTTACATTTATTATTATGTAATTTTTGATATAATAATAAATTCCTGTTCATTTGTTATTTTTTATCAATAAAAAGGAATTATCATTCTCTCTATTTGATTATCCATTATTCATTGTGATATCAGTAGAAATTGGAACTATACAATAGGCCGGCAAGAGCCTAGGAAAAGCCAAACCTGACCCAACGACGAGTTTGCTAGATCGCTGTATAGAAGTCTTTAGCTTGCAGAAGACCTGACACTACAACATTTCTGACCTTTGGTAACACTTAATTCAGCAACAGTTAAAAACTGTTGCCTACAACTAGAATAGGCAATAGTTTTTTGTATTGTTGCCTTTACTCATAATTTTAGGAAACAATCACTTAAAACTGTTGTCATAGATACAATAGACAACACTTTTTTAAGTGTTGCAAAAATTTGAGTAATTGGCAATATTTAAATTGTGTTGCCAAATAAATTTTTTTACAAAAGTTTTATAATATTTAATGTGATTATTTTTAATTTTATAACTTTTCTCT
>JANHAO010018968.1:0-13388 GCA_026873985.1 Saraca asoca
AAGAAATCAATCTATGGTTTGAAGCAAGCTTCATGCCAATGGTATTTAAAATTTGATGAAGTAATGATTTCTTTAGGCTTTGAAAGAAAATAAAATTGACCAATGTATATATCTTAAAATTAGTGGGGGATAGAGTTGTCTTCCTTGTTTTGTATATTGATTATATTTTGCTTGTTAGTAATGACATGAGTTTGCTTTATAAAACTAAATAGATGCTGTCTAAAAATTTTGATATGAAAGATCTTAAGGAGGCATCTTTTTTGCTGAGAGTTGAAATCTGCAAGGATAGGTCTCATCACACCTTGGGTTTGTCTTAGAAAGCATACATAAATAGAGTGCTTAAGAGATTAACATGGCTAATTTTAAGCTTGGGGTTGTTCCTACTGCTAAAGGTGAGAAGTTAAACAAAAGCTTGCATCTCATGAATGAACTAGAAAAGGAAAGAATGAAAAATATTCCTTATTCCAACGCTATTGGGAGTTTAATCTATGCATAATTTATATCAAACCTGACATATCATTTATTGTTGGAGTTTTTAGCATATATCTATCTAATCCAAGACATATTGGGTAGTAGCTAAAAATGTGATGAGATACCTACATAAAACAAAAGATTACATGTTGGTTTATAGGTAGGTAGATGAACTCAAGGTAACTGGTCTTTTAGATTCAAAATTACAAGATATCCTGATGATTTGAAATTAACCTCAGGGT
This sequence comes from Saraca asoca, assembly GCA_026873985.1. Lineage (NCBI taxonomy): Eukaryota > Viridiplantae > Streptophyta > Magnoliopsida > Fabales > Fabaceae > Saraca > Saraca asoca. The sequence continues at coordinate 714 of JANHAO010018968.1, forward strand.
ATATAGTATTATGTTAGTTAGAGGTGATATATTTTGGAATAATGTTAAACAAAGCATGATTACTTCTTCCACTATGTAGGTTGAATTTATTGCATGTTTTAGGGTAGCAACTCATGTAATTTGGTTGAATTTTATTTTTATAACTTTGAGTAGTGGATTCTATATCTAGACTACTTATGATTTACTATGATAATGTTGTCATTGTTTTCTTCATAAAAAATAATAAATCTTCAAGTGGATCTAAGTATTTAGAGTTTAAAGTATTTGACTATCAGAGATCTTGTGAAGAAATAGGAAATAATAACAGAACATCTTGATATAGGCTTAATGCTTGCTAACCCATTAACCAAAGGACTCAAGCCTATAATCTTTAAAGGTCATGTTGAAAATATGGCATTTTGAGTTCTTTTGATATATTATGAACCCATTACAGATGCATCTTTTGGTTATGCTTATGGCATGCACATTTATTTATGATTATTTATACATTTGTTTCTAAGACATGTTGGCTTCTTACTGAAGTCATGAAATTTCTTTTGCTTATTTCATTTAAAGCATGTTGAAGAGAATTTAAGGACCAATAAAGAAAATGATATATTAAAAGATGAAATGTTGAATGCTATTTTCTTACCACACTACCACACCCTTAACTCATGTCAATAGGATTGTTAATATATGTGATCATGGATAAAAGATGTATTATACAGATATACTGACTACCATGGTTTGATATCATCAATTCTATTGGACAAAGTTATATTAAAGTGTTACCTTCTGGATCATATTTGGTTTTCTAAAAGATTATGGCCATATTGACAGTTGATTTTGGCAATCGATCAACTAGAGATTTTGAGAACCAAACTGCTACTAAAGAAGTTAAAAATGCAGTAAAGTAGAGAAAGATTCAATGGAAGGGAAGAGAGAACAAGGAGAGTTTTTATCGTGGTTTGACTAAAGTCCAAATGACCCCTACGTCCACGGTGATTATATTAACTTTTAGCAGTTGCTTTTTTCTAATGTTGAACGAGAATACATATATCAATGGCTATTTCTACAGAGTTTCTACATATATTTTTCTTCCTTTTTATGTTATGGCTCCCCATCTCTATTTATAGAGGTCGGGAGGGTTACAAGCCATAATTTGTTATTGTAAAACTATGATTACATTTGTGTTAAGCATTAAATGCTAGACGTCAAGTAATAAATGTGGGGTAAATCATTGTTGGACTTTGGAGGTTGAGTTATGGGTTGAGAGAGTACTCAGACTGTATCTGTTAGATGTAGGTTGTTTCCAATGATGTAGATCGATGGAGGATTACGAGTTCACACTACGTGATCTACAGCTCAGTTTCAGAGACTTTGTTCTGAGTTCGATCTTGCCTCTTTGTCATGGTCTCAATTCTTTGGGCCTTTGTTGATCCATTTTGTTTAATTCAAAAAAAATGCCTATAACATCAGCCCCCCAACTCTCAGTTTGCTTTGTAAGTTGGGAGTTATTTTTGCTCTTAACTGGGTGTGAGACCCAGCACTATATCCATAAGATCGATCTGCCTTGCAGACAAATTTGAGTACCTGTATGATTTTTCCTGATGGCGAGTCACATGTTCATACAAAAGTTATGAGTTAATAGCATTATTAGTCTGACGGTACTTAGGTATTGCTTTAATTTAAACAACTTTGCGAGCAATTAAATGCGCTTGAGATATAGCAGAGTGAAGAGTTCTACAAGCAATTAGATATGCTTGAGTTATTAGGAGATCTGAGGGCAGTTTGGTGCATCATTAGAGCGAGCTTCTGGTAAGCGGTTAGGTGCGCTACAGAAGCAACCTGACGTGTATGCCGCAAGTAAAGGGCCACATGAAAGTTACGAGTAGTGGGTCACAAGAGAGCTGTGAGTTCATGAGCTCTAGAGGCTCAATGCATAGCACCAGGTGTGCTTAAGCTATTAGAGATGAGCTCTAGAGGCTTAGTGTGTAGCACCAGATGTGCCCAAACTATTAGAGATGAGCTCTGGAGGCTTAGTCCGTAGCACTAGGTGTGCCCGAGCTATTAGAGATGAGCTTTTGAGGCTTAATGCATAGCACCAAGTGTGCCTGAGCTATTTGAGATGAGTTCTGAAGGCTTAGTGTATAGCACCAGGTGTGCCTGAGCTATTAGAGATTAGCGATGAAGGCTTAGTGCATAGCACCAAGTGTGCCCCAAGTGTGCCCGAGCTATTTGAGATGAGCTCTGGAGGCTTAATGCATAGCACCAGGTGTGCCCGAGCTATTAGAGATGAGATGTGCCTGCATTGGCTTGAGATCGCATGGAAGCTGTGAATTATGAGTTGGCCATAAGGTAGAAGCGAATTTTAGATCACAAAAGAGCCAAGGCCGTAGCTCATTTTTCTCCATTCACTATCTGGCGGGGACTCTGATACATCTATGTCACGTATGTCTCTTTAATTCCTACAGATGGCACAGTGATTATTATGCTTAGTGGACACGCTTTGGCTTAAACACTGATAAGCACTGGCCCATTGGATCGCAGGTCATTTGAAGAGTTTCTGAATCTGACAGTTAGTTCATTTTCAATAAAAATAAGGAAGGTTCTTCCCCCCTTCTTTCTTTCATCATTTGAAATCTGCCAAGATTATATCTTTTCCTTTCTGTTTTTGTAGACCTAGGGGCCACCCGCCATTCTTTTCCAGTCTCAGTTTCATCCCAATCTTTTGGATTTGTTGAGCCAGGTTCTAGTTATCAGTCACCGCTTCCGTCCGTTCTCTGGATTATTACTGTTTTCACTTCAACAAGGTGAGTTTAAATTCCTGGCCCGATATCTCTATTTTTTTTTTGGGTTCCCATAGGTGTGTTTGTTATTGTCAGAGGATCAAGATGTAGGCAGCTTTTAGTTACTTGTTGGTTGATATTAGGGCTTTCGATGGTGGCAAAGTCTTCAGCTATGTTTCTGGGTTCTTCTAACTCAGTGGCCAGAATCCCTTGTTCATGCTTTTTGTGTCTGAGTGGTTTATGGGAATAGCCACTTTCCTTCTAGGCCGAACTGTTTTTGGATTAATGGCTGATCTTTGTTTTGTGGACTAATCATTTCTCTTTTCTTTTTCCTTCGTGTTAATGTCTCAACCCTATAGACGCCGCCCCACCTAATAGGCAATGATGACATCGAGTCTAAGGGGAGTGAGGAGACATTTCGTGTTGCCAGGGGTGCGACCTCCCAAAGCGGCAAGGTCACTAAAGGGTTTGTAGCTCACTTCAAGCCAGAGGGATTCGGAGCTGATTCTCCTTTCAAACGCTTTCCTTCTAGCATTAAACCTAAGGAAATGGGGGAGATTGCAGAGGTGTATTTTTTCCTAAAGGGCAGTCATGTGATGGTCCTATCTCACAATGACCATGCTACCCATCCTTCAGAGGGGTTTACGGCCATCAACATTCACCATCTTAGTGTGGGTTTTAGATTTCTAGTCCCTTGGTATGTGATCAACTTCCTGAACGAGCTGAGACTTGCCCCGGCCCAATTAACCCCTAACGCATACTCTACTCTAACCTTTCTCATGCTAGTCCACCTCCAGAATGGCCACCATCCTCCTAGCGTGAAAGTTCTTTGTTTTCTTTATAACATCAAGACCACTGGGCAGCAAGAAGGTTTTTACTACTTTTCACCTCATCCCACCAAGTATAAGAGGATGTTGCCTCATGGAGATGCTAGAGGGAAATCTAATGTGGGTCCTTATAAGACCTATTTGTTCTATGTTTCATGCCCGTCCCTACTTCGTCTTCAGAATTTTTCATTTGTTTAGAATCTGGGTGAGTGAGCTGTGAGGATACTGACCTTTATTATTCTTTGTTTTGGTTTAAGCTCTGATCTTTCACTATGTTTCTTACAGATGGAGCTTGAAAGGAAAGGTCAGAGTTAAGTGTGGAGAAGATTGAGGTGTTGGATAAATTTTTGGTCTACAACGAGCTTTGAAACAACTCCAAGTTCGACGAGGAACTTTTGCGAACTCACAGACTTGCCCCTCCTCTTGGTGATGATCTCATCAACCATTCATGAGACATAGGAGTTCACGAATCGAAGGAAGTTGCCCCTACAAACTTCAATGAGTAGGTCAAAATAGGGAGAGTGAATTTGGTCGAACCCCTTCCAAGGTCGAGGCAGGTTGTTACTCCTACTTTAACTTGCATTGATCGTCCTTTCTCTTCCATTGTTACCCTAACTCTTGCTCAGTGTGACTAACCTTCTTCTTCCACAGCTGCTCTGATTTTCGCTCAAGCTGGTCTACCTTCTTCCTCTGCAGTTGCCTCAGCTCTAGCTCAAACTGGCAGCCTTCTCACCCTGGTGATAGTAGAAGAGACTTTACTTCCCCTAACCCCTGTTTCACAATTCAGGCCTGCTAAGGCTGAGAAAGTGACAGCGGAGTCTCCAGGCCATAGAGAGGGGACCCCAACTAAACCTTCTTCAAAAAGATCGAGGGTTGACAAGGGGAAGGAGATCACTACTAGCCCAGTAGTGGAACCCGATAGCGCTCCGGAATGTCTAGTCAGAGTATTGGAACCCAGGACCATGGCTTTCTTCAACATTATCAATAATAATTTTGACCAAATCCTGGTCACCAATGTGGTATCCCTAGAGGATGATAGAATTTATGGTAGCGTCCTGTCTGGGATTCTAACCAGTCACTATTTGATGGTCACTATTGTTTCCCCTTATTTTTTTCTTAATTCTTTACTTATATCCTAATTCCTTACTATTCTTTTTTAGGGGACGTTGAAGGTTATTAAGTAGAGGAATAAGTGCTTAACCTGGGAAGAGGAGAGAGGTCAGCTTGAGGCCAGCTTGACAGTGACAACCAACGAAGCGACAAAGTTAAGGAAGAAATTAGAGAATGTAGAAGCTCAGCTGCTTAGAGCCAACACCACAATAAGGAGGGCCGAAGAGTCCTTCACTCATGAGATAGCTGACTTTGCTTCGAGGCTACGTGGGGCTCATGATGAGCTTCAACAGAGGAAAGAGGATATAGCTTCTCTGACACGAGGTGCTAAAAGTTTCCAGAAACAACTTAAAGCCGCTCAAGAGAGGATAGCTCGTACTGTGGAGAGAGTGTAGTGGGCTAAAGAGGTGGCCAAGCGAACTGAAGAGGCTACTAAACAGGCTGAGGAGAGGGCCATACATGTTGAGATGGTGATTGCCAAAGCGAAGAAGGAGGCTTCTATCATGGTCGATCAAGCCCGCGAAGCTATAATTTCTCATACTACCGACAGCTTTATGTATACCTTGTGGTTTAAGCATCCAGATCTTGACTTCTCATTTTTTGGCAGGGAGATTGAGGCTATCATTCAGGGCTTTATCGAAGGTATGGAGGTGATCTCTCCTCCTGGTGCTGAAACTGCTGGTAATCTTCCCAATGAAGGCGCAGAGCAGGTTGAAGTTAATTTGCCAACATAGGAGGCAATCGAAGAAGAGCCTGATGGACAAACAATAGAGAATCCACCTGTAGCTACTTCAAGCTCCCCAACTGTCCAAGATCCTCCTAGCTTTCAGGCTCCATCTCATGTAGCCCCTTGATAGCTTTATTTTCTGTTCTGTTGACTTAATTTGTACTTTTGTGGTTTGTAATTGAGACATCATTGTCTTCAGATTTAATCTATCAAGCCCTTTTTTATTATACAGTTAGTCAACTCTACTAACGTATTGCATAAATATGAATAAGTTATACCAGTCCATGAGGTACGAGGCCCGGGCATCTTCACCTTGTGAATTAGCTAACCCGGCTGTCTTGGTATAGCGTAGCCTTTTCTTTATTAAGCTTAAATAAAATCAAATGTTATTAGAAAAATATTGAAGAGTATACCACACAAAGGAGAAATTTCTTTAATCTTCATTTAATTCGGTACTTCTGAAAAATATTACAAATTAACAAATTCGACTTCATTTTTATTGATAATATGGCCAGAGATGTTTAGCATTTCAAGCTCGAGGGAATTCAACTCCTTCGATGTTTGCAAGGTGATATGCGCCAGCCTTCAATTTCTCTTTCACAATATATGAACCTTCCTAATTGGGTCCTAGCGTTCCTTCACTAGGGTTGCATTCACCTGGTAGAATAAGTCATAGAATGAGGTCGCCTGCTTTAAGCTTTGAACTTGGACTTTTTGATTAAAATGCCTTGCCACCTGCTATTAGCAGGTCGCAACCCTAAGGCATGCTTTATCCCTTTTCTCTTCAACAAGGTCAAGACTCATGGTGGGCAGCTAGTTATTTTCCTCTAGGTTGAAGGTGGTTCTCTAGTGTAAAGTTACTTCGAACTCTACCAGTATCATCGCTTCAGCTCCATAGACCATCAAGAAAGGGGTTTCTTTCGTGGTGCCATAGGCTGTAGTATGATAAGCCTATAACACCTTTAGTAATTCATCTTCCCATGACCCTTTTTTGGCTTCCAATTTCTTCTTCAAGATTTGTTTCATGATCTTATTTATAGGCTCAACTTGTCTGTTGGTTTCAAGGTGGTCTACCGATGAGAAACTCTTTAAAATCCTGAGGTTGTCACAGAACTCGATGAACTGCTCGCTTGTAAACTGCATCTCATTATTGGATATTATTTGTTGAGGGATACCAAATCGGCAAATGATATTATTCCAAACAAACTTCTCAATTTATGAGGAAGAAATTTGGGCTAACTCTTTTGCTTCTGCCCATTTAGTAAAATAATCTATAGCTACTACAGTGTATTTATAGTTTTTGCGATCTAAGGGAAGAGGTCTAATGAGGTCGATCCCCCATATCATGAAGGGCGACAGACTGATCATTTGACGGAGGCAAGCTAGAGGAGCTCAGTGAATTTTGGCGAATCTTTAACATTTGTCGCATCTCCTGATGAGGTCGATCGCATCCTGTTTCATGGTAGGCCAAAAGAAATCTTGCCGGAGGGCCTTTTGAGCTAGTGACAGCCCCCCAACATGGTTCCCACAGTGTCTGGTATGAATTTCTTTCAAGATGAGATTGTAGAAGGGGTCGTCAATGCATCTGAGAAGTAAAGCCAAGAAGCCCCTCCTATAAAGCACATCATCGATAATGCAATATCTAGTAGCTCGAAACCATATGTGGCGTGCTTTTAATTTGTCTTTCGAGAGTTTGCCATCCCGTAGGTACCTTAAGATAAGGTTCATCCACGAGTCATGTGCCTCAGTGGTCATCATCATGACATCTTTCTACTCAATGTTGGGAGATAGAAGAACTTCTACATGTATTGCACCCAAAAATTCTATATCCCTTGTTGCAGCCAACCAAGCTAATGCATCTGCATGTGCATTTAAAGCTTAGGGAACTTGGTTGATTTCATACCTCTGAAATGCATGGAGTAACTCTTGAGCCTTTTGCAAATAAGTGACCATTTTGGATCCTTTCACCTAATATTCCCCCCCTTATGTGATAAATGACTAACTGGGAGTCGCTGAAGACCTTTAAGTTTTTAGCTCGCACCTCCTTTATGAGACGAAGCCCTGCAAGCAGTGCCTCATATTCTGCTTCATTATTAGTTGCTCAAAATTTGAGCTTTAATTTTCTGTCCTTCTGGGCTGATTAACAAGATTCCTACCCCTGCCTTCTACTCACATGAGGACCTATCTATATAAAACTCCCACCATGGTCCTTCCGAGGTTTCTACCTCTTCCTTCAGGGCGTGAGAAAGCTCCATTATTAAAGGTCTTCTTTTTTGTCTAACCGACTAGTGGTATGGGTCGATATTCAACTTATGTGACATCACCTTAGGTTCAACCCCCTCCATGTCCTCATGACTCCAAGCAAAGACATCCAAATTTGCTTGGAGGAAATTAACCAATTAGGTCTTTACATCTGAGGGCAAGTTCTTTTCGAGCTTGAGGCACTTCTCACTATCTACCTCATTAACCCTGATTTCTTCGAACTCTTCTATTAGCCCAATCTCCTTATCCACCTCCAAGTCACGTGGGTTGAAATTGTGATCAACTTTGGTCAAGCTCAGGGCTCGGGGTTCCTTACTAGAAACTACATCAGTCATTTTGCCCTTCTCTCTGAGCTTAACAACATCCTCATAATATCGGTAGGCTATGTATTGCTCACCTTATACACACCCAACCCCATTTGAGGCTAGGAACTGGACTGTTAGTGTCCTGGTGGACATAACCAGGTCTAAGTCATTCATCACCAGTCATCCCAGGACTATGTTGTAGGTCGAGGGGCAGTCCACAACCAAGAAGTCAACCAGAATAGTAGATTAGTGATCCTTGTCTCCTAAGGTGATGAGAAGTCTAACCCATCTTACAGGGAATATCGCATCACCAGTAAAGTTAAAAAGAGGTTCAGGTGAGGGTTCAAGATTGCTCCGAGTTAACTCCATCTGTTCGAAGCACTTCTTATACATGACGTTGACCGAGCTACCAGTGTCCAACATGATTCTTCGTACCTCAATGTTGCCGACCTTGGCTCTGATGACAATAGCATCATTGTGAGGGGACTCGATTCCCCGTGCATCATCATCCACAAAAGTAATGCACTCAGAAATTGCCTTGGCTTTCTTAGCAAGTCTGTTGAGCTCACAACCCTCAGACAAGACAGTGCTCATATTCTATACGTATCACTCCCACGAGTTGTGAGGCCCCCATGATGTAGGTCCTCTATGGATTGTGTAAATGGTTCTGACCATTGTCATCTGCTCTTGTTTAGCACTCTGGGAAGGCTATATGATCTAGCACAAAGGTTTTTGTCTCGTAAGTCACACCACATAGTCTTTCAAATCACCTCTCCTGATGAGGACATCAATCACACTTTTAAGTGACTTGTATTCAGAGGTGGTGTGCCTAATGTCGTTGTGAAAGGCACAAAACCTATTTGGATCCCTACGCTTTGATGGGGTCAGCAAGGGCCTAGGTCACCCAAAATTCTCCCTATGCTTCTCCGTTATGTATATTCTCTCCAGGGTGTCAAACAGGATGTTATAATTGTCATAGTGACCTTGGGGTTTGGGTTGCTCAGTCCTAGCTTTCTTTGCAAGCTAGAAACCCACATTATCGATCTAGCTAATTCCATTTTTACCGCGGTTATTTCTTTTCCTGTTCTGATTAGAAACTGAGCCACCGGCTTCACCTTTTCGTCCAACCTTTTTCGAATCAAAAGTTTCCTCCCATCAAATTTCTTTAGTGGCCCGCTTGTAGAACTTCCTCAAGCTTTTCACCGAGGACTTGTATATCGTATAGTTTCCTATCTCTGCGAAGCCCTGCTGAGATCACTATTAGGATACTATCATCAGAAGGACTCTCTACATTGTTAACTTCACATCGAAATCTTGCGATGCAATCCTTTAATGACTCGTCCTTCCTTTGGAAGATGCTCGCCAAATGGCAAGACAGTGCAAGTTGCTTCTTAAAGGCTCCATATTGGTTGACAAATTTATTCTAACATTCCTCCCAACTGTTGATGCTATGGGCTAGAAGACTTTTGAACCAAGCTCGCGGCACATCCCCAAGGGAAGCTGGAAAGGCTGACATTTGACCAGGGAGTTATTGGTCTAGAGATCCATCTGGATGTTAAAGGCATCTCGATAATCATATGGGTTGCTTTTCCCATCATATGGCGGGATTGCCGAGACCTTGAAATGATGGGGAAGAGGTTTCGTCTCAATTTCCCTAGAAAATGGAGTCTTCCCTTCATAATAACCTAACCAATCCTGCATCGAAGGATATTTTTCCAACTTTTGCACCCTCTACATTAATTCCTCGATCATCTAATCCTAAGCCTCAGAACGCTGGTTCTTGTCACTATCCTGGCCCACTTTTGAACCTTCAGTATGGTGCGAACTCTCAGCATGCTAGTTTCTACCACTCTCGCGAGCTCGTCTTCCTCCTATTTCAAGTTGTGAACTGAAGGAGTGACCCAAATAAGCTCCCTGGGCTCCTTCCCCGGTCAATTTTTGGCTTCGTACCAGCGTCTCCACTTGCAGTTGTTGAACCACTTCCACGACTAGAGTGACTCTATCTTGTTTTTGTGCCTTTTGTGTATGCACTTGGGCCAATGCCTCGACGGCATCAGCAAGCCTCTTCACTATACTCTCGAGCGCTTCTTAACACTGGAGCAAAGCCTGTACACCATTAGCCTCCATAAGGGTAGAGGAAGTATTTGCCAGAATTGGGTTTTCATCCTCAGGCATATTTCATCGCTACTCTTCATAGCCGCCTAGTTGGTTAGCAGCAATGCCTAAACTCCTAGTTACTCCTCCTCTTGCCATTGTGATTGATCAACAAATAAACGAGAAAATAATCTGGTCCCACTGGACGTGCCAAAATGTTGACAGTCAATTTTGGTAATCGGTCAACTAGGGATTTTGAGAACTAAACTGTTGCTAAAGAAGTTAAAAATATAGTAAAGTAGAGAAAGATTCAGTGGAAGGGAAGAGAAAACAAGGAGAGTTTTTATCGTGGTTCGGCTAAAGTTTAGATGACCCCTACGTCCACAGTGATTATATTAACTTTTAGCAGTTGCTTTTTTCTAATGTTGAACAAGAATACATATATCAATGGCTATTTCTACAGAGTTTCTGCCTATATTTTTCTTCCTTTTTATGTTATGGCTCCCCCTCTCTATTTATAGAGGCCAAGAGGGTTACAAGCCATAATTTGTCATTATAAAATTATGATTACATTTGTATTAAGCATTAAATGCTAAACATCAAGTAATAAATGTTGGATAAATCATTATCAAACTTTGGAAGCTGAGTCGTGGGTTGATAGAGTACTCAGACTGTATCTGTCAGATGTAGGCTATTTCCAATTATGCAGAGGGGAGCTCGATGTTGCTTCAATCGGTGGAGGGTTGCGAGTTCGTGGTACGCAATCTGCAGCTCGGTTTCAGTGACCTTGTTCTGAGTTCAATCTTGCCTTGTCTCGGTCCCGATTCTTTGGGCCTTTGCTGATCCATTTCATTTAATTCGGAAAAAAAATGCCCATAACAGGCAACAATCAAAAAATTTTGGTATTCAACCCTAGATTCATTTTATTAAAACATCACTAAATAATATAATGTAATTAATATTGTCCAAGTTGGAGAATGTTGGGTTTTTCTATGTGGGCTAATATTAATTGAAATAAATGATATTTTATTAAAAGGGTTGATGAATGTGATCAGCTGTAAGGCAAGGATGTTTGGCTCACTGTATTAGTGATCTAGATCTATTTATAGGCTATGCACACTTACTTTTGGGTTGGGTGTGGTCAGGTAGTTAGTGTTGGTTTAAAACCTAGAGTAGCCCATGATGGGAAGGCCTGCTAAGTTTTACTAATATACGTATGATCTCTTCTCCACTCCTCAATGTGTTGAGAACTTCCTTCTCTAGCTTTACTCACTGAGAGCTACTTATTAAAAGAGAAGCAGGAGGAGAAGACGTTGACTTGCACATGTTTAGTAACACATTCCATACAATAATTGGATAGTTTTCAATGACAAACATACATATGCAAAATCATTTACATTTCTAGTGTTCTAAGTTCAAGTATCACTAATTTCATTTTGCTAAACAACTAACACCATATCTAATGATGCCAAAATTGGGTTTTTTTTTCCTTATTTATTGTAGCATTAGATCTATTTTATATTTATGTCCTCCTTTCCACATTTAATTCATGTTCTTTTCAAAATCAACCATGAGCTAGCAATATTCGGTATGAAGGAATATATCATTAATGGGAAGGATTCCAACCTTCATGTCAAGATGAGGAGGAGATTGTCTATTAAAAGAGACATTTTATCTTACATCTGAAGAAAGAATTTTTCTTATTATAGGAAACAAAAATGATAAGTGATAGAAAAATTAGAAAGGCTACATGTTTGTAAGACCTACCTATTTTTTATTTTTAAATTCATGCCTAGCTCTCAAAAATATTTTCAGTCTACTGTAACACTAAAATTTCAATGATACTACCTATTATGTTTTAATAAATAAATTATTTTGACGTCATAATAAAGTGAATCCTAAAATTAAAAAAAGATAATTTTTTGATTTATTAAAAAATAATAAGAAATAATACTGTCAATTTTAGTGCTGCGGTAAAACTGAAATATTTCACCATCTCTTCCCCTCTTGATGTAAAAACAAGCTCTTACGCTGAAGGTAAGGTAAAATTTCTGTTATAAAAAGGAGGTCTCCTTGTGAGCTCACGACATAGCTAGTAGCCTAAATAGAGCACAAACTATCAATATTCAAGCTTTCTCTCTCCCTCTTCTTTTGCATTTCTCTTCTACTACCAACTTTATTTTTCTTCAACTCAGCCACCTAGCTAGTAATGGTGCTTATTTTTGAAAAAAAAATGTCCAATACAGACATCAACCACCGACTCTCCATACCCAGTAATGCTTTTCGTGAACATTTTCCACCTATATTCCATGGCAACACCGTCAATATTAGAATTAGAAATCATGGCAACGAAGAACACACACTTCCTTGCTACATTAGGGCAGGAGTTAATCCATATGAGAAACCAGTTGTAAGTGGGAATTGGCATCGTATTGTTTCTGCTAAAGGTTATATGAAGGGAGATAATCTGCAGTTTTACAAGGAAATGGATGACAACGGTCGTAGTTTCTACCGTTTTGAGGTGTACAGAAAGATTACTTATGAAACAGGTGAACAAGTGCAAGTTCTTCTTCCATAGTTAA